>VZTY01021956.1:0-152004 GCA_013400935.1 Turnix velox
GATTCTATGATTCTGTACAGTGTGGGATGATCTAAAACCAGATTTACAGTCTCATAGACCCTCAGGTCTGTTTCTTCCTCTTCCGCCTTTGGTTTGCTGGTGCAGAATAGTGGGATGGCTCAGCCTTCACTCACTGCCTGCCTTAGTTGTAGCAAGATGGAAACAGCAGGATTAACTTCCCAGCACATCCCTTTGGAATGAGTCTCAGAGCTGCTTTTATGGTGCTAAATTCCTGGTGTTGACATATAAGTGTGGTTTGGGGACCAAATTTTGAGCTGCGTTTGAGATAAATGATTCCTAGGTGTCATGTAAAACCTGAAAAGAAAAAACATTTACCTTGTGCATTGTACCTGTAGATTGATGCAGCCCATGAAAGAACCGGGTTAGTTAACTCTGTGTTAAAGTTACACCTGACAGGATGGAGTGGGTTGTTACTGGTTATTCCTGAGCACTGCTTTGCTGTGCTATAGTATGGAGGGGTGTCAGCGTTTATTGTACTATGCTCTGGAATTTGATGCATTTTACTGCTGGACAGTTTTCCTAAACTAACTCAATAGCCCTAACATCTAATAACTGGCTGATGTACAGGTAGCTTATATTGGTCAGGGAACAGTGTCCTGGGGAGATGGGATAACTGGATTTGTAGAATTCAATTACATACCACATTTCACAGTTTATAGCACTTTGGACCAAGGCAGGGACAGTGCAACCATCAAATCTGATCCCTGAAATGCCTCACGTATTACCTGCATAATGTACATGAAGTTTTTGCTCCAGCTCTTGTGTGATGAGGAAATAAGTTTCTACTCTGTTTCTTTGCAATTAGCAGCTTTGAAACATGATTGTCTTCCCTGTCTTTGGAAAGGTATCCATCTGCTTATGCTGTGGTGGCCACTTAGGACCATCATGGTATTGGGTTGCCTGGAGAGGTAAGGAGAATAGCAGTGTGGGGTGGACACGTCCTTGCTCTGACTCAGACCAGTCTGTTTGCCTGATGTGCCTCTGTTTTGTCCCTGCCAGGTAGAAACTAGTGCTTGAGGGTGAAGACACCACAGTGGTGGGGCATGAGAGATGTTTGCTCCTGCCTGTGGCTGTGTCCTCCTCCCAAAGATGCAAGTAATTTCTGAGCAGTTACTGCCAGTCTGACTGCTGCATCTGTTTCAGCATGCACAAATGGTGGGAGAGTTAAGCTTTGGGTATGACCTCCTTTTTCTTTGTGTGATCAGATGGGTGACCTGAAACTGGATCTATGCTCACAAGATACAGGGTGACAGGCTTCTTTCAGTAAGTGCATTTGTGACTTCAGATCGTGGTTGAAAGATTTTGGATTTGTACCAAAGGAGAAAGTCATGCTTTCAGGTGCCTGCTGGCTGCAGTGAAGACTTTAGATGGAACAGAATTAGTGCAGTATATATGTGCTGACAGCTCTGATGAGTGGAGGAGGTTATTGGGCCAGTGGTGGCCCTACAATTGGGCTAGTTATAGAAGTGGTGAGCATAGCTGTAGTAATGGGTTTTGCCTGCTGAAACCCTAGCAACAGCTTTGCACCACATTCAACACTGAATTCCTGTCTTTGAAGCAAGGAACGTTTTCAGAGAAGTGATTTGAGTAGAAAAAAAAGAATGCTAGAGAGGTAACCAGATAATTTTTTTTTCAATTGGAGAGAAGTGACATCAAGTTGAGAACTACTTTCTGTTGTCTTTATAGGTGACAAGAAATACATTATGGGACCAACTGTTTCCACCGTTGATGCCACTGTCTTTGGGCATCTGGCACAGGCAATGTGGACACTACCAGGGACTCGACCAGAGAGACTGATCAAAGGTAAAAAAGCTTAAGTGAACGCTGATTTAGAACTCATGGTGACGGTTGCCATGTTTAAGCTTGGAGCACCTTGTGAGAACTGGCTGCAGCATTTCAGCTATTTGATGACTGCAGCAGCACTATGGCTGCATCACAGACTGTTTTTGCCTTTGATGTAGTATTTATACCCTGTAATGTTATTTTCTTTTAAAATTCTTGTTTGTTTTCTCTTTAATGTTCTACACGGTAATTGTTTCTGTTCTGTACTTGATCTTTTCCCCGTTTAACATACCAAAGACTGAATGCCTCTAAAGAATGAGTAAAGTATGAAAAGACAGAAGCACAGCCATGAGCTAAATTCTGCTGAGCTGAATAGTTTAATTAAACTGCAAGTGCTGCTGTCACACCAAAATTACAACCTTTTCTATTATTAAAGATGTAGGGGAAGGGAAAAGTCTACCCTGGCTTTGGAATCACTGTGATTTTGAATGAATTTGGAACATACCTCTCCTCTCCACACATTTTAACTCTTCTTTTTTTTGTGGGATAGTACAACCGTGTGAAAGTATCTTTGCATTCCTTTGTAGAATAAGACCAGACAGTATGAAAAATGGGAAGATCTACAGAGAAAAGGATGTGAAATAGATATAAAAGGAAATTATCCAACATATAGATGTACTCCATGCAAGAGAGAGCTATTAAAGCAGCAGTAGAGGGCACAGACCTAAAATTGCTAAAATTTTGAGGAAAAAATACTTGAGATGAGGTCATAGGTATCATTTTTACAGTTCTTTGTCTTGGTATCTGGGGAATAATTCTAAAGGGTCCATGGTTTCAAGAAGGAATAATACGTTTGTTCAAGTAGTTTGTCTCTGAAGAGAGTAAATAGATGATAATAGGTTCAAATACCCAGTATAGATGATTCTCTGTAGCCATACGCCTACTCATGCTATTGTGAATGCAGGCTTCACTTAGACTTTCTCTTTGATATGCTGTTATTTATTTGATCTTTAAATTTTTTGTAATTTACTGGCCAAGCACAGATATATATTTAAACATAAGGCATGAGATACTAAGGCAAGAAACATCGATGATGAGCCAGTAAGATATAAAAACTTGAGAATGTGAATTTATCTTGCAGACAACGCTGCCATCTAATGGTAGAAAATCCAATTTCAGCGTAATTTAGGAAGTGTATTGTGTGTATATGTAGGATCAAATAACATCTTTTAAAAATCTAGTTTCTGCAAAACAAGCAAGAATTTTGCTATGGAAAACTTATGCTATTAATATCTTGTTATGAAGTAGAGTTTGAGCTATTTTTCTATGTGCATGTTCATTCCAGTGTAACCCTTCTTGTTGTTTATAGGTTACTAATATATGGTGTAAATTACATGAAAGTTAGAGCTGCAAAGAGGATTGATGAGGTCTTGGAATTTTGAAACCTATCTGGAAAGAACCCGATTGATTTGTTTTCAAACACTGCTAACATCTTTCTGCATCAGTGAATTAGAGTGTCATTGACTAGTATTTATTGGTGTTTCCTGTGCTGTCTTGCAGGTGAACTGATTAATCTTGCTATGTATTGTGAAAGAATAAGGAGGAAATTTTGGCCAGAATGGCACCACGATGATGATAACACTCTGTATGAATCTGAGGAAAGCAGTGAAGCAAGCAAGACTTACTCCCCTTTGCAGGACTTAAGTTTTTATTCAAGGACAGAAACATTTGATGAGGAAGGGAATAGTGTTTCTCAAACTCCTGACACAGATTACACAGGACACTCCCTCTTTGACTCGGATGTGGAGATGGATGACTACAGAGATCATGAGCAATGCAAGTGACGTGTATGAACATCTTCCATTTGTGGACAAGCTGTTTCTTGGAATCAGTGTGATATATTTTCTCCTCCAGGTCAGGAAGAGCTGTTTATACCCCTCTGAAGTGACCATTGTGCTTGACTCATCTGTCACATAGTACTTGGACTACTTCAACCTTAATTCATTTTGTTTAACTGTTCAGGTTAAAGCCAAGGTAAGCAGTTATTTAGAACACGTGGTCAAACTGGAGATCTAGAAGGCAACAGGACTTTTCAGTCTACATTTTTGTTCACATTCAAAATCAGATTCCGCAACCACGTGGGACAGACCTCCAGGAAGTGGAGCATTTGTCAGAGCTGGTTTGTGTTGGTATCTTGTCTGTACAGGAATCTGTTGAAGACAGACATGGAAGAGGCATGACTAGCACTCTTCTCCCAAGGAAGAAATGATTGATGTTGTACTGATTTGGTGTAATTTCAGAGAGGAATTTTATTTGATAGTTACCTGCACTCTGGTTGCATGTGCTGCAACAGCCTCTGCAGGAAGGAGCTGCACCTGATTCTTTCAGAGACAGTTAAGGAAGGCATGAGGAAAGACATACTCCTACTTAAAGGAGTTTTTTTTAGTGTTTTTTGTGTAAGTTGCTGCTCTAAAATATTTTTATTCAGGAGGGGAATGTGAGTTTTAATGAGTAACCTCACACATGTTCATCTGGAGTGTGTGTTGGCCCAATTTTTTATGTGTTTTCAAATTAATATTAGGTTTTTATTTCTGGCCACTGGCTGTTGTCTGCTTTTGCTGGGCAAGGGTGAAGAACTAGGATTTGTTACTAAAAGTGTGCTGTGTCTCAGCAGTGGGTTCTTTGTCCTCTTTACCAACAGGCATGTCAAACCCATGGAGCTTGCAAAACAATTTAGGGTATTTTTTAGGTGTGGGATGCTATGGAAATGAAAGGTGGTGGCACAGCCAGCCAGATGCTTTAGAGCTGCTTAGTAACATTGCTTGAGTGGGTCCTGGGCACTGTGCTGGGTCCCACTGCACAGACCCTGAAGATGCTGTACAGCAGGCAGTTGAGATAGTACACTTTAAAGGGTGCTGCTGTCTGGAGAGATTTATGCAGATTTCCTGGTGCTGTAAGCATGACCAGAATGGATTTTTAAGGTGCCTTTGCTAGCACATCTGTGAATCTGAAACCCCAGATCTGGAGTGATTGTATAAGTGCTCACACGCCTTGGATCTGTCCCCCTGAATGCAGGATAGAGGTGAGAATGAATCCATTACATACAGTCTTCAATTTGAAGGTAAGCAAACATGTGAGTGTTGCTTGGCCATGATTAGTTGGTTTTAAGTAGAGATAAAGCATATAGAACACATAGACAGCTGTGATATTTGTGAATGTGTGTATAAAATTGAGTATTTGCCTGCAGACTTTGGTAGTGTCCTCTAAAAAAAAAAAAAATTATGAATTTCTCAGTGAGTTGGATGAATCGGAATCCCTCAGCAAAATTTTTATAATGTGTTGGTTGTTCTATACATTCAGGAGTGAGACAGGCCAGACAACTGCTTTATAGAGTGTTCATTATTGGTAGCCCTAATATTCAGGAGCTTCAAATAATTCCAGCTTTCAAAGAATACCTCTCTCTCTTGGATTGTGGAGTACCTCCTCCAGAAGAAAGCACTTGCACTGGGGAAACACTGAGCTAGCCGTGGCTCTGAGAGCAGGGGGAGATGCATCTGGCCTGAGTTCCCAGGTCTCTTCATGCATGGAAGCTGATGAGTTTGGAGTGGTCTGAGGTGGGTGTAAGTTTACACCTGTTTCCTCAATTTCCTAGGCTTGTACTTGGAGCCATGTTCCATTCTGTGATCTCCACTTTTGTGGGCAAGTGTCACTTGCAAAGTGAACCAAAGCTATGGAGAAGGAAGGCATCACCCATTTACTTGGGACCCATCTCAGAATCTAAGCACAGTAATAAGGCACAAGAAGTTAAGTCTTGAGCTTGAAAGCACAGAGTTGAATGGCCTGAAATGCCTGTGAAACTCCATAGACAAGTCAGGCCTGTATTAAAAACGTCATGTCAAAAAGCTCCTCTTTAAAAACGTTTATGTGTTGGGAATTCTGATGGAGATGTTCTCATTAATTTACCCATGTGTTTGAAAGCTGTGCTTTCTCCATCTTTTCAGTGTTGGGAGGGTGTGCTTGAAGGTATGGAGGCTCCTGCTTGACAGCAGGTGAGTCACAGTTGAAAGACCAGCCTGAATTCAGCAGACATTGTGGAGTCTTCATAATTCTGGTGGGCTGCCACTGCCATAGACATCCCAAAACAGGAGTTATCCAGAAGTCAATGATTCTATTTTACCGTGCAGTGTGTGTGCAGTCAGATTGTGATTTTTACGTGGCTGGATGAAGAGACAGGAGATGCCTGTGTAAGGTGCAGCTGGTGTCACGCCACGTTCCCATTTTCCTGACCGCATTCAGAGCTGCTGATGTGGTGGGTAGAGCCAGTGCTGCTGCACCACAGCATGGGTACCTGTGTTGAGTACTTGGATGCCTGACAGGCCATGGTTATGTTTGCACTCAGTGCTTTTTGGTTTTGTTTTGTATAAATCAGTGTTGCCTCAGTGGAGGCTGAACTTCACCCTGACCATCTGGGTAATCAGCTTCTCCCCTACAGAAGAAGAGGAAAGGATGGGAAGGGATTGCTGAAGGAGAAGCAGCTTTTTGCTGTCTGCAGAGGTTTTCCAGGGTGTTGATCAGTGAGGTGAATGTATTTTGCAGCTCTTCACATATAGCCTTTTCTGAGGGACTGCTCATCTTTCTTTAGGGAGGTTGGTTGGGAGAAATTAGTTGACTTTTCTTCTCATGAAAGCTACTCAATAAAGTCTGTGTTTCTGTCTTTTGCTGTGTTTCAAACTAGAGGTGAAATTAGAAGAAGGCATCTCTTCAGGAATTTATAGGTGTAGTGTTTTGTTCAGATGTGATAGGCAATCCTTGGGTGTATTTATTTCTTCTGGGGAAAGAAAAATGTTGGGGAAAAAAAAAGCTTTTTTTGACATCAGTGAAAAAGTGTCAGTTCATCTTGGGTTGCATGAGGAAACAGAAAACAAGCTTTTCAATAAAAGAAGGAACAGACTTTTTTACTTTCCACAATTCTGATGGAGGAGCAATATTCTTAGTCCTGCGGTGTTTGAGTTGGTTGGCTTTTTTTTTTCCAAACCCTTTAGTAATTTCCATTTTTTTATATTAGTGTTGAGGGGTCATACAGAACTGAAAATAGTTGCAGAGCATTTTTATTTCTTCTTGTTTGGTGGGTTGAGATGGGTTTTGTTTGTTTTTTTTTCCCTGTTCAAAATTACAAGCATTGCAGGGATGTCAGAGGTCCTGGCTGTGCTGCTGAGGGTCAGGGACATCAGGTATGGGACATGCCCAGGGGGTGAGATGGTTGGAGCTGGAGGGTGATGGATGCTATGATGTCACCACGGAGGTGATATGGACTACATAAGGTTTTTCCCCTGGCTGAGGGGTCCACTGTTGTGGCCAGATACTCTTTGTAGGGTGATGTTAGGTAAGGCCTGGGGACGCTTGCTGTGATTCAGATGTTCATGGGGTCCTTGAGAGCATCACAGATGCCAGCACCAAATCTGGTTGTGTTCCCAGCTGCAACTTTGGGTACTTCCAGGCAAGAGGCAAGCTAGCTTGATTTTTCTCTAGGCTGTCTGTCACCTCCCAGAATAGGGCAGGGGGTCCTTGGATGGTCAGGAAAGGAGATGGGGAGGGTGTGGAGTGGCAGGTTCCCACAGAAGGACTCAGGTGCTGGTTAGCTGGAGCATGACCCCTCACTCTGGCAAGGGGGCAGACAGAGTAGTTCCTCTTGGTTTACTTCACCTGAAAGACTGCTGAGAATTGAAATACTGCCTTTATTTCCTTTGCTTTAAGAGAATGGATAATTGGTCTGCTTCTTGTTTGGAAAATGGGAGTTTAGAGCAAGCCCTGCAATTCCAGAAGAATTAGATCTGAAGCAGTCTCTCATTTTTTTCATGTGAATTGCAGTGTTTGGCTGTGTAACACTCTGTCATGTCAGAAGGGATTTATTTACCCCCTTTGGACTCACTGGCTCTGTCAGCAGAGCTCACTGTTACTGAGTGAGAGAAACAGATGTATAGGTCCTACAGAAATCCTACTGCTGTGGTGCTTGATTTAAAAAACCAAACCAAACCCCGTGTTTCAGATCTGGAGGACTGTTCCCATCCAATTATAACTCTGCAAGTCACATGTTTTGATCTTTAAAACCTTGGCAGTGTCCCTCCAGATCTGTATTCTCTTTGAAAAATGCTGCCTGAAATATTTCTCCCATAACAGTTCAGGCACAGATTTCCTTTTGTCAGTGATGTCTGCTCAAGTAATCATGACAGTTTCATACTGTTTTCATCGAAAGGGCTGTATCTGTCAGATACTAAGCCTTACAAAATATTGCCTGCTGGAAAAGTGTGTTATGTGCAGATTTATGCAGGGCAGCTCACCAAGCGAGATTTCTGTGGCAGGGGATGAATTCAAGTAGGTCTTGTCCTAAGATGTTTGAATAAGAATTTGAATCTGTTTTCTGTCAAGTAGCTATTTAGCTTCTCTCTCCCCTTCCCCCCCTGCCTCCCAATACAGCAAAGTTATGAATTAGGCATGTGATCAAAATAAAGCAAATCATGCTCTCTAAATGCAGAATTATGTTGGCTGGTCGATGGAAATGCCATGTCTAGCATACAGAAATGGAGATGTATATGTATGTAGCATGGGTATGAGTCATGCCATGCATGTCAGTGGCTGTGATCTGGAGGAGTACCCAAGTAATAGTGTCTTATCCCACGGACCAAGAAGACTAGATGTGCCTTTGAGTGTCTGCAGTGGTTTTCAGCAAGTGTCTGTGCATGCTGTGCTGTGGTTTGGGTACCCATGAGTGCTGGGTAGCCAGCACAGTGACTTTTTTTGGTAGCCATGGCTCTGGTGAGGCTTCCAGCATGCTGTCATCCTGTAACTGTGCTACAGAGCCACCTGTGTCTTGGTGATAGAGGGCAAGGACAAGGATCTGCTCAGATCTGACCCCTTTGCAGAGCATTGCAGTGAGCATGGCTTTGAGCTTTTTGGTGAACATGGTTTTTGGTTGTCATGTCCAGCTGGTGCCCTTTGGAGGGAAGGTGTTCCCCTGTATTGCACAGGCTGACAGAAGGATGGATTTAATTTTCAGGCCAAAGGTCCCAGTCTTGACAGCTTAGCCTTATTCCCTATGGAAGTAACCTATGGAAGTACTTCTTAGCCAAGGTTTCTGCAGCTTCTTGAGGAGTCTGGAAAAGAGACAGAGTGTCTGTGTACAGCACAGGGATCTCCATTGATGGAAACCTTCAGTGGGTCACTGCAGTGTTAAACTGTTAGTGCCGTGTCCTGTATTTTTATTAAGGCCAGAAAATATTGTTCTGGGTGTTTAGTCTGAGTTATGCATGAACAGGATTTCATCTAATAACTTCCACATTCATCTCAAGAAACTAAAGCTGAACTGGAGCATCTGCTTCTAAAAGACATTGAACTTTTGCAGAACAAATAAAATCCTGCCCTCTTTGAAGTTGCTGGCAGAAGCGCCAGCAAAAAGTTGCTTCAGCAGGGCCAGAGTTTCCAACTGAGCTTCCAAGTGACCCAGAATTTACTACTTATTTATCTGTTTAATTATCCTCACCTAAAAATTTGCCTTATTTGCGACTGTAAGGCAAACAAGATGTGACCCTTTTGTTTGTTTTTTAAGCTCTGTAAAACAAAAACAAAGTGCATTTTTAAATTTTGCTGGTGATGATGTTCTCACTGGGCACTATGTTTGTGTGTGTGTTCTTTCCTCACATCTTAGTTTGCTCTTACAGCTCATCATTCTTTGAATGTACAGGCTTTTCTTTTTCAGGATACTTGAAGAATGCAAGAAGTTCCAAAGTTTTAACCATTGGGATGTGCAATCCAGCAAGAAGACTGTACATATGGATGGGTAGAGGGAGAGGGATTTTTCCATCTATCTGCAGAATACAAGGTTTGAATAAAATGAAGCAACATGTTGCTAAATGAGGACTTCAGTGCTGTTAGCTGCATTATGTTGTTTGTCTATGAATTTACATGAGACATAAGTTATTTTAGCACTGGTATCACTACTAGTTTATAAAGCCATATTTAAAATTGTACACTTAATTGTAACATAACTTGTGCACTGTGTGGATCCATGTATATATATATATGAAGATCTGTATATTTTGTCTCTATGCAGTATGTTGTTGTGTAAATTATAACTAATGGATCTGAAATACCTTTCTTGTTCATGTCCTCATTCTGAATGTCTCTGCTGTCTGTAGGGGCTGTGAACTAAAGATATTCTCTTAAGATTTAATGGTGAGTTAGAGGCTCATCTCCCCAGGCAAATACTTTAATCACCAACATGATTTTACTTGGAGTCACTCTCTCCCCATGAGGGATTTTGATCAGCACGGTACACTTAAGCTTGGATGTGAGGATGGGTCCCTGCTTCCCTCTATCTCCAAGCTTTAAGGCTTTGCCCAAAACTTTCTGCAATTTCATTGTACCATAATATGTTGGGTATAATTGAGCAGGTGTATAAAGTTCTCAGCCAGACTGAGCATCCTGCTGCAGTGGCAGCATTAGAATTGTGTGGAAGGAGACATGGCTTTGCTGGAGCAATAGTGTGTAGGTGGTACAGATGCAGGACTATGCAGCTGCCTTCAGACATTGCAGAAGCTTCCCATCAAATCCTGTGGTGATGTCATTGTTGGAGGTGTACTTTGCCTACTTGAACATTAAAAGAAAATAAAAAAGTCAGGCCTGACCTTTTAGTACCATTCTGAATGGATTTTTGACTCCTTTCACTGCCTGGAAGTTTTTAAGGCTAAATGGGGCTTCTTGACTTTTTCTCCATGAAGGCAAGAAGTGACAACATATATAATAAACTCAGAGGTCAGAAACATGTACTGGGGTTGTAATACAGGATTTGAACTGTGAAATACTGCAAGCTCAGAAGACTGGGCAGCCAAAACAGAAGTCAGATGGGCCCAGGATTCTCTGTTTTTGAAAATTTCTTGGTGGAACACTGTTTTTCTCACAGTCCCCAAAAAATTTCAATTGTGGCTATGTGAAAAATATTCTGAACATGAAATAGTGGTTCTGGGACTTGTGGGCACATGAAGCTGCTTGCTGTTGCCTTGCTGTCAGGAATTTGGTCAGTAACTATTCGTTAAGCCTGGTCTTTTCTTCGTAGAGCACCTCTGTAAAGATGAGGCTGCTCCATGTTCCGTGGGAGTAGGTCAAGGCAGGTGATCTGGGAATGCCCCAGGGACATTGGACTAGATGACCTTTAAAGGTGCCTTCAAACCCTTCTATGGTTCTAGTATTTCTCATTTTCCAATGCAATTGTTAATCACAGCTCATTGGAAGTCTCTGTGTCAGCTCTGTCCCCACTCATGTCTCTTCTCAGGCTGGGGTTCAGTTGTCCAAAGTGGGTACCTGTTTAGTTTTAATCCCATCTCTTTTTGCATAGCTACTGACATGCAGATTTCAGTTATTCTCTCACTGTATATATTTTTTTTCCTTAAGACCCCTGCGTCATCTGGTGCAGGGGGTAGAGAGTAGTGAATTAATGATGAGCTGCTGGTGATTTCATTTGAAGTGCAACCTCCCTCTCCCCACCCCCAAGCCTTATTTATGGCACAGGATTCAAGCCCTGCAATGGCAACATTAATGATTAATTCCCTCATGATTTTCTCAGTAGTGGTCATTACCATGACTTCTGGGTTGCTTCAAAAGTTGTAACAAGTTGATTTTCATAACATCCCTGTTGAGATGCAGCAATAAACAGGACTGGAAAGATAAAGATGTCAAGAGCCTGGAACCTTAAGTGTGAGAAACTGGAATTTGGTAAAGGAAAAGCCTGTTGATGGGTTCAAAGAAAGAAAAGCTATAAACAGGCAATGGCATTAAAGCTGTTCTGAACAGATGGACTTAATATACATTAGAGGGTCTTGGAGAAGTGCTGATTACTGTAGGATGGAAGCTGAAGTCTTAAAATAAAGCCTTGTGGGTGCTTGAAGCCCAGAAGGCCAACCAAATTCTGGGTTGCATCAAGAAAAGTGTGCCCAGCAGGGGAAGAGAGGCGATTTTGCCCCTCTACTCGGCCCCATCAGGAGTATTGTGTCCAGTTCTGGAGTCCTCAACATAAGAAGGACATTGAGCTGTTGGAGCAGGTCCAGAGGAGGGCCACGAAGATGATCAAAGGGCTGGAGCAACTGCCTTATGAAGATAGGCTGAAGGAGTAGGGTTTGTTCAGCTTTGTGAAGGGAAGGCTCAGGGGGGACCTCATAGTAGCTTCTCAATACCTGGAGGGGGCCTACAGAAAGGCTGGGGTAGGACTCTTTAATAGGATATGTGCTGGCAGGACTAGGAGTAATGCATGTAAATTGGAAAAGGGTAGATTCAGGCTAGATACAAGTAAGAAGTTCTTTTCAGTGGGTGTTGTGAAACACTGGAAGAGGTTGCCCAGAGAGGTTGTGGATGCCCCCTCTCTGGAGGCGTGTAAGACCAGGCTGGATGAAGCACTGAGCAGCCTGATCTAGTGGGAGGTGTCCCTGCCTGTGGCAAGGGGGTTGGAACTAGATATCTTTAATGTACCCAAACTACTCTATGTTTCTATGAAATGGTTTAAAGGAGAACAGCAATAGAGAAATACTAAGGTTTGGAGAGGGGAGGTATGTGCTGTCAATGGACAGAGGCCCTTTTTTCTTTCATTATCATAAAAAAGTGAGGTGGCTGGGGGTGTGCTGCTTGGAGAACAGTGACAGGAGTGTGGCTTTCTCTGTCCAGATGTGAAGGCTCTAAGGTTGGACCGTCATTTTGGAGGTCAGCATTTGTTTGGGAGTCACCCGAAGTACAGTTACCGTCGGATGAGAAGGTTTGATTTGTCGACTGTGCCCCGGCATGGAGAAATTCCTGTCATTTCCCATTCCCTGATTCCCTCTGACAAAGCAAAGAGTAATTATTCAGCGCGCAGACACCGCCATGTGCCAGCGCAGCCCTTGTCCTCGCGGCGTCTCCGCGCCCCCTTTAACCTGCGAATGCAGCAGCGCCGCGACAGCCACAGCAGAGAAGGGAGAGGTGATTGATTGCTCCCAGGAGGATCCCAAGTGCTCTAAGGTGGAGTGACATGAAAGATTACCCCCGCGCCAGCCTATCTCTGCTCCTAAGCCCTATTTTTATTCCCCGTCACCCAAAGATTCCCAGTGATTCCTCCTTCAGCAGGGGAAAAGGCGAAGGTTGGACGGTGAAGTAAAGTGTGGCTGTGAAAGCAGCTGCCTCCCGGATGCCTGGCTTTTACTCGGAGAAGCAGAGGGGTGAAGTTTGTGCTTCTTTTCTCCTGAGATGATGGGCAAGCTGTGAGCAGATGGTGCTTTTCCACTTACAGCTCTGGAAAACTTTGCTGTAATATTTCAGTGTTACGTACTAATCCAGGTTGCTCAAATTCTTCATCCAGCCTGGCCTTAAACACCTCCAGAGAGGGGGCATCTACAACCTCTCTGGGAAACATGTTCCAGTGTTTCATTACCCTCCCCGTAAAGAACTTACATCCAACCTAAATCTCCCCTCTTCCAATTTGCAACAATTACTCCTACTCCTGCCATCCTGTACCCTATTAACAAGTCCTACCCCTGCCTTTCTGTGGGCCCCCTTCAGGTATTGATAAGCTACTGTGAGATCCCCCATGAGTGTTCTCTTCTCCAGGCTGAACAACCCCAACTCCCTCAGCCTGTCCTCATAAGAGAGGTGCTCTAGCCCTCTGATCATCTTTATGACCTTCTTCTGCACCTGCTCCAACAGCTCAAGGTTCTTATGCTGAGGGCTCCAGAACACAGTACTCCAGTGGGGTTAGAACTAGGTGATCTTTAAGGTTCCTTCCAACCCAAACCATTCTATGGTTCTATTTATTTGTATATAGCACTTCCTTTTTTTAAAGGTGGGACTGTAGCTATTCTGATTTCTCAGACTCAGTACCATTGCAAATGTAAATATTCTCCCCACAACCTTCTGAAAGCTGATGCCAGCCCTGCACTTCCCATTGTAATAATTACAAAGATTGTACTCACATTAATATGTATATTTTAACAAATATGAGTTGGGAAGTGCCTAGATTTCACTGTAGCTCATAACCAGCTACCCAAACCCTGCAGAATACCAGGGGAGTAGCAAAAGCTTAAGCATTATATGAAGATTTTCTAGCTGCTGTAACTGTTGCTCGTTTATTTGCTTTCTGCTATGAGGCCAAAAAGCAAATCTTAACCAAAGAGGGCGGAGAAAGTGACTAAATCTGAAACACTATTTATATAATGATTAAATTATATAATGCATAATTCTGGAACCCACTTGGGGAATCGGAGTGAACAGCAATACTTTTAAAGCCTGCTTAATGAAATGGTTTGTAATATCAAATCCCATAGACAACATTCAAGAAGCCTTGTATTGAGAGTCAAGAAAATAAGAGCACATTTACAGTGAGTAAAAATACTATAAAAAAGAACAAATGGTGTGTTTGCTAAGCAGCCTCTTCACGGCTTCAGACCTGGCTGGGAAGATGGATAAAAGTCAAGTACTTCCTAATGATTTGCTTTGCCTATTGTGTATTTTTTTTTAATCCATAGATAGATTTTGGGGAGCTTTGGAAACTGAGACTGAGCCAGGCAGCATGAGGAAAACATCAGAAAGAGCCACGGCCATGGTGATACGTGCTGGCAAATAACTATGGCTAGGGGGGAAAAAGAGCAAACATTTAAAAGAAATGGAGCAAACCAGAAGCTAATGACAGGGAGATGATACAGAACCAGGACATCCAGCCACCCACAATGACCTGTGGAATGAGAGTTAATATTACTGCCTCTTCAAATCCAGTCGATTTGACACTATGCCTAAAAGATCCTCCAATTTAGTAAATATAATGCAATTGGCTTAAAATACATTGACAGCAAACACCCTTGTTCTTTGCAGTTGTGGAGTATTTTCAATCAACATGTAGATTAACGTTTTATTGTTCCAATTGAGTAATTCAATTGAATCTGAAATTTGATTCTATACATTAAGGCTTGAGTGCATCCCCCATATTAAGTTTTCCCACTTCTGACTTCCATTTATACAATAGTATGTTTGAAATTTATGGGTCTTTTTGTTTTAGGTCCTCCTTCAATATTATTAACTGGAAATGCTACTGTCCCTGTAGCAAAGCAGAGGCTTTTACTTCAGGCTGTGGGTTTTGGGATGCAGATCTCACAAAACAAAGTAATAATAAAATATTTTATTTTTCCCCAGCCACAGGAAACTCTTCTCAACTGACTCCCATGTCATAGAAACATACAATCACAGAGTGGCTGGAAATGACCTCAAAGATGAGCAATCATTTTATAAACTCAAACCTAGTGGTGGCTGTGCAAAGCTTTAAAATCCTACCTAGAAGAATCTTAAATCTTCACAGGGAAGGAGAAGAATGAGATCCACAGGAGAGTGTCTCCATCATACCTGACACTATGGTACCTGACAGTAAAGACCTCACGGCCACAATGAGTAGGTTCTTGTTCATAAAGTTATTGTGATGAAGGTTCAGTCCATCTTTTAAATAGCTGATGCTGACAAAAAGGCTAGGTAGATTTTGTGATAAAGTTTTCTCAGTCTAAAATGAGGCTCCTAGACTTGGTGGTGTCTTAAAGGCTTCAGAATTGCCACAAAATTGGCCAGGTGTCTGGAAAATAAGTCTTATGTAGAGTGGCTGAGGAAGCTGAGATTGTTTAGCCTGGAGAAAAAGAGGCTGAGGGGAGACCTCCTGAAAGGAGGCTGTAAAATAGTGGTGGTCATTCTCTTCTTCCAAGAAACAGATGATAGAACAAGAGGAAGCATCCTCAAGATGTTCCAGAGGAGGTTTAAAGTGGATGTTAGGGTTTTTTTTCCCAAGGAAAGGTTTATTAAACATTGGAGCAGGCTGTACAGAGAAGTGGTTGATACACCCTGGAGGTATTTAAGAGTCAGGTAGACATAGACCTTAGAGATATGAGTTAGTTAGTGTTGGTTCTTGTCACAGTTAGATTGATGGTTGGACTCAATGATCTGAAAGATCCCTTCCAACCTAGATATCTATAGTTTTAAAATTAATTATTTTCTGTGCTAGTGAGGTGCAAAAGCCTCTGGATTTGCTGCTGCTGTTTGAGGTTTCTTTTAGCACCAGGAGGAAACATTAGATTCTGTGACAACTTTTAGTTACACAAATGTAAGTGCATACTTGTCTCATTGAATTTTAAGTCAGGAAGATGCTCATTCATCATTTAAATTAAACAGTTTTTCAGCTCTACAGACAACCTGGTATGTGGTTGAGGAGATGTGAAGAGGGAGAAAGAATTGGGAGCAAGGAAGGAAATGATAAAATAATTAACATTCAGGTAAGCAGGTTTATAAAATCATCATTTTTTAGCCCTGAGTGCAAACATTGGTGGTTAAATATCTTGGATACCTAAAGATGGCTGGAATGAGTCAGAGGAGACATGAGTGGTGTATTTTGGCTTGAGTTCTTCCCTGCAGCCTGCTGGGTTCTGCCCTCTGGGGCAGCGTTTCTGCTCACACGCTGACACTCTGCCAGGCAAAAGCTGTGTCGCCCTGTAGCTTTTCTGCTTACAAATCCCATTAAGCTTTCCTGATTCCATTCAGATTCAAGACAGGAGGATGCTCCAAAGCAAAACTATTTTTAGGGGAGCGTGTTTGTGGCCACCCTGGCCAGAGCAGCAGCCTCATACACCATGCCCCTTGTCTGAATCCCCACTTCTGGGAGGCTTCAGGGCTTGTTATTAATTGCACATCACCAGACTTCTGTGCTGGGGTTAAAATGACAACTTAGGCATCAATCACCCTGATTTTGATCTGGTTCGATGATGTCCCGCATTGGGAGAGCCCCAACAAAATCCCCCTTTAGCTGGTTTTCCATTCTCACTCCCTGTGTAATCTCTGTCAAACAGAAGTTCTGGTTTTAACTGTAATCTAAGCCTATTTGCCTCCCTGCTGGAGCTGAGGGTAGCTCGTGTCACCAGGCCACTGCAAACATAAGCAAACAAAGCTTTGTTGGGTAAGGAAATATTTTTTCTTTGACATGTGAATGAAATGGAATAGATATGAGTGATTGACTGACACTGGAGATGTCGGATCCCTTGGATGCCCCCCTTCTGCCCTAGTTTAGTCAGCATTTTGTTCCAGATGCCTTCAGAAGATCATTAGTTTGTGTTTATCCAGAACTCTAAATGAGAGAACAATGTTTGTAATTTACAGTGCTGATCCTTCCTCTCCTTTAGCTTTCCCGTGGTAAGCAGGATGTATCACAGAATCATGGAATATCAGGGAGTGGAAGGGACCTCAAGAGATCATCTAGTCCAATCCCCCTGTTGGAGCAGGAACATCTAGACCAGGTCACACAGGAACTTGTCCAGATGGGTTTTGAATCTCTCCAGAGAAGGAGACTCCACAACCTCTCCGGGCAGCCTGTTCCATGAAAAAGTTTTTTCTTATATTTCTGTGGAACTTTCTGTGTTCCAGATTGCACCTACTGTCCCTTATCTTATCATTGGAGGTCACTGAGAAGAGCCTGGCTCCATCCTCCTGACACTCACCCTTTCCGTATTTAAAGACATTAATTAGGTCACTGCTCAGTCACCTCTTCTCCACGCTGAAGTGACCCAGCTCCCTCAGCCATTCCTCATAAGGGAGATGTTCCAATCCCTTTATTGTCTTTGTGGCTCTGTGCTGGACTCTCTCAAGCAGTTTCCCATCCTTCTTGAACTGAGGGCCCCAGAACTGGACACAGTACTCCAGATGTGGTCTCACCAGGGTTTAGTCAGCCAGTTTAACTTTTAAGTGAGGGGAATCATGCCACAGGCTTTCCATGACACATCATCTAACATGTATGTAATATGTTTCTAAAATATCTAGTGCTTCCTGCTTGGTGCTGGAGTTTTTGGTGGCCATATGTGTGGGGAAATAGAAACAAATCTGGAGTACTGTGTCCATCTTTAGAACCCTCCATACAGCAAGGAAGGACGTGGACTTGCTGGAGCAGGTCCAGAAGAGGGCCACAAAGATGACTAGAGGGCTGGAGCACCTCTGCTGTGAGGACAGACTGAGAGTTGGAGCTGTTCAGCCTCGGGAAGAGAAGGCTCTGGGATGGCCTTATAGTGGCCTTCCAGTACTTAAAGGGCCTCCAGGAGAGATGGGTGTGCAGCTATAGTTCCAGGAGTAATGGTTTTTCACTGGAAGAGGGAGATCTGGATTACATATTAGCAAGAAATCCTTTACTTTGAGGGTGGTGAGATACTGGAACATATTGCCCAGTGAAGCTGTGAATGCCTCATCCCTGAAAGTGTTCAAGACCAGTCTGAATGGGTCTTTGAGCAGCCTGGTCTAGTGGGAGATGTCTCTGCCCATGGCAGAAGGGTTGGAACCAGATGATCTTTGAGGTCCCTTCCAGCAATAACCATTCTATGATAAATCATCCATTTGCATTCAGCATAAGATAGAACCACAGAATCACAGAGCTGTAAGGGACCTTAAAAGGTCATCTCCAACCATCAGTGAGCAGGGATGACCTGTACTAGATCAGGTTGCTCAGAGCCTCATCAAGCCTGGCCTTGAATGTCTCCAGGGATCAGGCCTCCTATGCCTCTCTGGGCAGCCTGTTCAGTGTTTCACCACCCTTATGGTGAAGAATTTCTTTCTAATGTCTGATCTAAACCTGCCCTGCTCTGGTTTAAAGCTGTTGCCTCTTATGACATCTTTGTGGATGGACATCTTGGGCTTCTGCCTGATTTGCCTTCAGTTTGCTTCTGCAGTTCAAGCTCCTCCTGGTTGTTCTGATGGATCTTCAGCAGAGCTGGTTGCTTCCACATGCTGCAGTCCTGACCATGTGCACACTCCAGTCCATACAGGACATCTCACTAGGAGAGGATCCAACAGTGAGTATTTAAGCCATAAATATCCCTGCTTTCTCTCCTGGGGAAAACTGGAATAGGCTCTGCAGAGAACTTATGGGAGAAGCTGTGAGACATCTTTCAAGGAGCTACCAAGTGTGTCACTGTTGTGGATTTTAGTTATGTATTGTTCCTAGGAGAGAGACCTGAGATGTCTCATTCGATCTTGCTATATTTGTGCACCAGGGAACTGTAGATAATTCTGCTGTTTGTGCCTGTTTCTTCTCCTTTTGCAGAATCCTCATTGATAATTGATTGCTGACAGTCTCAGGGAGGGTCCCTATTGTGTCCTGAATCACTCCTCCCCAGACACTTCTGTGCTTGCCTTGATGGATACCTGGTGGTAGGGCAGCATTGCTGGTGTGCTTGGTTGACTTCTGGACTCCCCTGTAATGACAAATCTGCCTCCTTAGTTTCCCTTGTTTCTAGTTCTTGTCCAAGTGAACCTGTTTTCTGGAGATGCTGTGTTGTGCTGAAGGACATGTCCTCAGGGTTTGCTCTGTGTCACCAGCTCAGTCATCTCTTCCTTGTTCTGGTGGAGAGAAAATCAAGGCACTTCCTTCCTTCTCTTTGCTGGTTACTTGCCATGGAACTCTTTAAACAGAAAGACTTGTATAACCTTCAAAACTCCCTCTCTCTCTCCTTGCTTAGGGGTTTTCTCATGACAGCTTTCACAGCAGCAGCTTCCTTGAGCTAATCAGGCTGTGTACCCACCCTGTTGGCTGTGTGGTGGGCAGGGTGGCTCTGGTGGGTTTGGGCAGCAGGTGACATCCCTCCACCAGGTTCCCTTGCCACTGCATGGGGAAGCTGTTGCCCACAAAAGGACATTGATGACAGAGAAACTATCCATTAATTATCACATCTGCCCCTTAATTATCACAGACCTTCCAGGTCACAGCACCTCTATCAGCAACCTGTCCTTCATCTGACCTTCTGGTCTGTGGTGACAGCCCATTTTCCCATTATTTTAATAGAAAAATACCATGTGGTGTTGACAGAGTGGCACCAGTTTAGCAATTTGTAGATCACTGATTGGCAAAACTGGGAAGCAGCTCATGCAAACAGGAGAAATTCTGGAAAAAAAAAAAAGTTACGTTTTGATTTAAGATTGAGCATCTCTCAGACATCAATCGTGTATGTGTTGATGAGCAATACCCCACACACACTGCTGCTGGATCACAAGCCTAAGAATAATATTTCCAATATGCTCCACAATCCCAATCCTGCCTCTTTGGCAACAGTAAGGGAAAATGAGTAAGACTTTGTAATCCTCTCTGTGCATGGTCCAGAAATTTTTCAGGGACACTTGTGCCACATCAAGGAAAAACACAGGGTTAATCTCAAAGGGTAATACAATTATAGCGAGAGATTTTGCTGCATTTGCCACAAGAATTCACTGTCATATTTTTCTAAGAATTGCAGAGAAGTATTAATACATTATACTTTCCTGTGGTTTTTAAGTTGTGCAGGTAACATACCTTTTTTTGGAGTTAATATTCTGTCTCTCTTAAAGTTAAAAACAATCTTTGGGCCAACGGCCAGGCATCAAGTGCTGGGGAAGACATAAAGACAATCTATCAATTTGGAAAGCATCCTGGAATGGACACGAAGATGAGCCTCTACTCCTCTGCTGCTAAGTATTACGGAGGTGCTCCACACACAGCCACGGGAGGGCAGTGGATGACTTGGATATGCAGTTTCCTCCTGGTTTGTGCTTTTTTTTTTATCTCGTTTTTAATCGTTTCGTTTCCCTTCCAGCCGAGCCCCTATCTTGTCGAGAAATAAAAATTCGACGCTGATGCGAGAAAAGGGATTTGATTTTCATTTCCCTCTGCGGGTTTGGTGCATTTTCTTCATATTCTTGTTAGTTCAGCTTATCATCGCTGCGCGGAGAGCGTGTGATACCATCCTCGGTACCGCACGCAGGGCACGAGGGGAGCTGGGAGGAACCTGTTTGTACAACTCCCGTGTTTACACAACTTTCAAGGTCAGGACATCCTTCCGTGAAAAAAATCAGAGAGCCCACGAAGAGTTTAAGGGCTATCTGTGGTGCTAAGTTGTCCTAGATATGCTCTGAATTCTTCTGTCTTCATTGAAAAACTTGCCCCGTGTTCAGCTCAGGTTTCAGCCAACAAGCAGTGTAATATCAAAGCCCTGTCTAACCCTCAAGTCTCCTGTGACTTAAAGATTTGCTAATGGGCTGGTGTAGCTTTTTGCCACTATGACCATTTGGTTCACTCCAGCCCAAGGTAGCAAGGGGTAAAAGTTGTGATTCTAACCAGAATTAAACATTTCTGGTAAAAACGGAATGAAAAACTTGTGACTAGTGTTTGTGGCTGGTGGGCCTCTGCGATGGACAAAAGATGACTAAAAATGCTAGGACAAGTTCTCCAGACTGACCCCATGCCCCCATCAAAGGTGTAGAGGTTGGCAAGTAGTCAGGATCAGAGGAAGCCCAGCTTAGCAGGAAGCAGAAACAGCCACGTATTGACTGGACAAGCACTCCAGAGGGACTGAATACGAATGTTGCAGTTCACAGCAGAAGTGATGTTTGAAACATTCGGAAGCAAGTTCAGGAAGAACAAAGGCTGTTTCTGTGGCACGCTGAGCGTGGGGAGGAGAGGAGAGCATCCACAGCCTGCCAAGGCAGCATGAAATATATGCCTGTGTCTCAATATGCCAGAAGCTTCTGGGCTTTATTCCCAGAACTCCCACTAGTGTGTGTGACCTTGTGCTAGTCACCCACGCTTGCCATGCCTCAGTTTCCCTCCAGAGAAGTGGGGACAAAAGTACCTCCGGATGGCTGTCAAGGAGTTGATTTTGTAACTTTTTGGTGCTAGAGAGAAGATCTGTTTATATTTGAGTTGTGCCATCTCCCAAGCACTTTTGACATTTGCAGTAGCATAGCCAGTCTTTGTATTGAGGCACTGCTGGAGAAGAGGGTGGTAGCAGAGGCAGAACTCATTTTCCCAAGTAGTAGCTCCATCAGCTAGTTGCAGAAGAACACATCCTAGTAGCTGACAAGGTAGGAGACTCATGGCTTGTGCCAAATGACTCCATGTAGGAGGAAGTGTGTAGATATATCAGCCAGATACAGACCAGATGTTGACCCATCATTTCAGTTGCCAGGTTGGCTGGTCATCAACTCCCAGTGCACACTGATGGGGGAGGCTGCTCAGATGGCACTGGAAAGGCAAAAGGAACCTGACCCTTAACCATGAGGGGCAGATGAAAAACCATGAACCTACTGATGTAAATCTCTGATTTACTGATGTTTGCTGGGTCATATTCCACATGCCCACCATGAACCAAATGGACTCTCTGGGTAGGTACATTTGTGATTTATCTCTTGGTGACCTTACACGGATTTACAGGTCTGTCTTATTTTGCGTGGGACTGCACCCTCCTAGGTCTGTCACTGAGTGGCCTTGGGTTGCAACATCTTTCAGCCTAAGGCTTGGATTATGGTGCAGCCAAAACTGCATGTGAACTTCAAGAAGCAGAACTTCTCCATCAAACTGAGCCTCCAGGCTGGTGCCTGACAGCTGTGTGTGTGTGCAAGCCCACATACAGCCCACTAGCTCATTGATTTTTGGAGGAGGCAAGGAAAGCAGTTCTCTCATTAGATTCTCCTTCCTTTTTCAATTGGTTCCTCAATATTCAGGGCAATAAGTTTGTTTCCAAAAACATTTCATGATAAAATATGTTCTGAATGTCTTTTGTAACACACTTAAACTTCTCCAGATATTGAGTATTGCTTACTGTCAGCTGTTCCCTTGTGACCTCCCTATCTGTAAGTAGGCATTTCCATTTGTTTGTTGAACTTTAAATTTTTTTTTAAAAATGTTTCTGAGTTTTTCCCAGCATATCAACAGTGAGTTTTGAAAATTCAGCTTCTTGCTATTAGGTTTTGGGAGCCCTATTGGCCTCTGTGTATCCTATTCATAAAATAGGAGTGATATTCTTCCATTATTTCCTCTTCTGAGGAAAAGTCTGCTGGAAATTGTGTATTTCCCATGTCCTGAGATAAAAAGGAACGTAGGAATCTCTGTGGTAGATATTTTTTAAGGATTCATATTGAATACTCTTGTCTTGGCAGCAATGAGTAAGGACACAGAGAAATGTTGCTGTGTAGAAGGCTGTAAACCTGCTATGGTGCATAAAGGTCCCACCAGGAACATACCTATGGAGTACCCATTGAGGAAGTACTGGCATCTCTCCAAACAGAAACAGTTTTTACTGCATGGAAAACTGCCTTTGTCAAGTGAAGGTGAAGGTACATAGAAATGTCAAGTTGTTTTCAAAGCACTGTGTTCATTTTAACCAGAAGTCCCAATCCATAATGGCTTTCAACCTTTTTCTATTTGAGTATTACCTACAAACTATTCAATTCCACACCACATATTCTCCACTGAATTAGGACAGCCACTTAGATTGTGGAAGATGATACTTCAAATTGTTCCTCTAATTCAAATCTCATCCATGGTCAAGTCTTTTCCACTGGACTGCTGTGTGGCCTGTAGTGCTGTGTTCCTAGTTTTGTCTGCTAAAACTGATCTGTTATGCAGAAATGCTCTGTAGATCCACAAGCACATATGAGGCAGGGACACATTCTCCTCAGACTCCAACACAACAACTGTAGGCTCAAGAGGAGGACAGAGGACATGGATTGCAGGTTTGTATTCAGATTCATTTGACCTCCCAAAACAGCAGCCTCCATTGCTATTCTCTGAGAGACAGGAAGGGCCACAGGGGATTCAACGTGCTGCTCTGACTAATGGGGGGTTCTAGTTCAGCTTTCTGTCCTCAGAGAAGCACAGCCATCCCCATCCATGTATATGTACCCAAACCTTCATCAATGCCTTCAGCACCAAGGCACAAAGTCCTCCCCATTATGACTTTGCCTCATGCCAGCTGCTTCCCCCCACCAGTGATCTAGTCTTTACCAAAAATGACCCCAGCTACAGTCTAAATTCACCAGAAATACTGAAAAAAATATTGATTTGGGCCAGCCCGAGAGAACATTCTGTTCTGAGAGCTGCTTCTGCTGCCTGTGGAGATGAGAGCCAACTGCTTCTCCCAGGCTCTGCAGTGGGAGTAGGTGGTGAAGGGGGAGAGAGGGACATGGGATTACCAAGATGAGCTAGTCTGCACTAAAAAAAAGTTTTGGGGCAAGACTATTTATGTTGCTGGTGGCATTTTTAAGCCACCAAATAAATAAGAAATATTAATGACATCAATAATCCCTCCTGGACATATGCCTGGTCATCAACTTCTCTTATTTTCCTAAACAAAGGGAACAGCATCACATTTGCGTTGATGTTTTTTTCAAGAAAATATCACTAGAAAATAATCCTCTTAAGGAAGTGCAAGTGGCTGGAGGCAATGCTTGGAGCTGAAAATTGCTAAGTGGACTCAAACTGAAACAACTGCTCCCCTCCATGCTACTCTGCTGCTGGGCTACTCTCAGAATACTAATACAAAGAGATCTGGGTAGCCAGGAACTGGCTCACAAAACAAATTACTTTGACCCTTTTTGATTGAAAAGAAGTAATATTTGTTCAGTGGACACTGTCATACGTTATAAAAGTTAGAGGATAAACCAGGTAGCAGATAATTATGGTGTTAAAACAGCAGATGAAGTCCATTCCTGCTGCATGCCAGTGCACATCTGATATGCTTGACCACATTTATTCAGTATTTTTATTTGCTACGTCAGTTCTGATTCAGTTTCCAGCAAAAGTGGTGCTAGTTGGCTTCCAGTGAGCCTTCAAAAGGTTTTCAAGGTGTTCCTAAACTTAATTGCTTAGCACAATTTTAATGCAGCAAATTTGTATGGCCAATGAAAGCTATGTGCTCTGCATTCTCTTTACCTCTGCATCTGAAGAGGGTTCTGAGGTTTATCTTTATGCAGAAATAGGTCCTGCTGACTATTATGTCTTCCTGAACAGTCACAGATGCATCTCAAAAGCATGACAATAAGCTTACAGGTGAAAGTTGCAGAGGAAGAGGAGAAAGGATAAGGTCTTTTATTATCTTGCATTGATATTCATCACCAAGCCCACTTCAAGTGAAGATTGCATTTCACCTTCTTGTTTTTCAGCAGTCTTCTGCTTATGCTCCCTGGTACTTAAGCACTGCTGATTGCTGGAACCCAGTCAGAGCTCCAGGCAAAGTGCTTCATTTTTGGTGCTGGAGGCCCTCGTAAATTTTCATTTAGATATTTGGGCAGTCTTAGGTTCCTCTGGGCTGTTTACTCAGATGTGATATCTAAAAGCTGCCCTCATTACCTGTTCTTTTCCCATAAATCAAAAAATATCCTCATCCTCTAGACCTTCTGATCCTGCTCTGTCAGATTAATTTCTTACTGACTAGTCAGTCCTAAGGCTGATTTTCTGAATCCCTGGGTTTTTGTTCTTTTAAAACTTGGTAAGCTCCATGCTCATACTGCCCAGTACTGCCTCATTTTTACCTTTTCTTAATTTGCTTATCAAACTGCACCTTTCCTACAATGCTCCCTATCCCTCAGGGAGATGGTAACACGATGCTTGTAATCCTAGGAAAGGGAGCAAAGACCTCTGGAAGTGTAGTTTAAGAGAATATAGTTTAAATGACTGTGTATTCAGAAGTAGCCATGCTTGTGTAGTCCTTTCTTTAGGCTGGCCAGCCTGAGTCACTCAGTCCCTGGTTCTCAGAGAACCAAACCACACCACACAGCAGCAAAGAAAGTACATGGAGTTTGACCCAAGTACAGTGGCTGCTGCAAAAATCCTGGCTGTCCAACAAAGCAGGCATCATGGGTGCTTGTTCGTTTTGCCTAGTTGTAAACAGCTGATGCTTAGATCAGGAGAGAAGCTGCCTCTCTACAATAAGAGGAGGAGAAGTTTCCTCAAGAAGGCTATATATACTCCACTGAAGACATGATGCCGCACGTGCAGACAATCTGCACAACCATAAACTAAGTATCAGGTTTATGGAGTGGGCTCAGAAAACAGTATTGTGTGGGCTGTTTGATTATGTGTGAATGCATTAAATCTAGCTGCCAAACTAGCTCAGTTAACTTCATTCTCTGAGAAGTGTCCAATCTAGTTAGTATATGAGTAGTGGGATAGTCACTGAAGGATGCATAGATATATTGATGTAAGAATTTTACAGAAGAGAAAGGGTGTTACATAGTAAATTATAAGGATAAACAGCAATTCCAGTACCCAGTATCTTGGGCACTGAAAGAAAGATAAAAACTAGTGGTGATGTTACTAGTGATCGTGCTGTAAACACCACTTTGGGGTCACATTACTTTTGTCACAGAATACTTTGGGTTGGAAAGGACCTTAAAGATTGCCTTGTTCCAAAATCCCTGCCATTGGCAGGGATCCAGTTGTCATTTCCTAGCTTCTGAACAGTTAAATTTCTTTCTCCTGTATTTATATAATAATAATATTAATATAAACACCAATAATAATATTAATATAGTTATTATTAATGAAATTAATAATAACAGTAATATATAACTAAAATATTAAAATGTTATAATAACAATAACAACAATAATAACAACAACAATAATAATAATAATAAAATAAGTCTTGGTCTTAGATACTAGTAAATATCTCCTGCTCTCTCTTATACAGATGAGGTAATGGCTTTTGGTTTCTACTTGTGGTCATGATAACATTTTAGAAAGTGCTGTCTGGGTGAGGCAGTGTGGTGACAAGGGAGCAGATGTTCTCTAGGACATCTGGAGCTAAACACCTCTTGTGCAGCAAGCTCTGACTGGTGATCTACTTGGCTTGTGTAGGAGGAAGGCAGTTGCTGGAGCAAAGCCTTGGTCAGACTGATGAAGCCTGACTGCAAGAGAAGACCAGTGGCAACAAACTGACAGGTTATGTTGTGTTTTTAAGATAGGAGCAAATTTCTTCCTTGATTTTGTTTCATGGGTTTTTTGTTTTCTTTGTTTCATTTATTAGTTTGTTTTTCTGCATTTCCTGTCATTATAAGAAGAGTTCACATCCCATTCAACTCTTCTGCCTGTGCTAGGTCTATCTCTGGTCTCTACCAGAGCAGAATTTGAGCTGGATTTTCCAGCTGGTGGCACTGTGTATGAGAAATATGAGCTTATTTCCCTGGTCCAATCACAGAGAGATAAACCAGTCCTTATGCATTATGAGGCAATTATATGAGCTAATGATCAGATTTTCCTTCTCAAGTTGTAATAGCTGTGCTTTTTTTTTTTTTCCATCCAGAACAAATTTCGCCCATACTCTGGCCAAGCCAATAATGATTGCCAGTTTCCGTTATTCCTTTAAAAGTTGAATAATATATGTAACACTTGCAGTGTTTTAGTGGCACTTAGCACAGTTAAAGAGCTGAACAAGCAGTATGCAGTGCACACTCCTTTCTGTCAAGCAGGTGTTCTCAACTGCCATCCCTACCAGAGTTCCTGCAAGGAAACTGAACTCTGAAAAGATTCAGGGGTGAGTTTTTAACTCAAGCACATCCATGCAACTCTCTATTTTTTATGGTGGAGTGAAATTATGTCCATCTGCACCCAGTCATTTAAGTGTGCCTCTCATGGCTGTTTGTGCTTCCCTTTCTCCTCTTCAGTGTGCCTTTAATGGGGAAAAAAATCTTAGGTAGGTTGTGGGGTTTTTTTATTGGTATCTATATCCAATTTTTTTCAGCAGGTTGAACTATGTATCTGCTGGAGCGTTCCTCGATAAAAAGAGGTTGCCAAGCTCATTTCTGGAGTAGCTATTACCAAGATTTGGGACACTGCAATGTCAGATGCTGCAAGCTCCTGCTGTGCTCAGTGTCTCTTTGGGTCACTACATCCTGGGATCACAATCTCTTCCTATGTCCTGGGATCACAATCTGTTCCTTCTCCGTCTTCTGGAAAGGGAAAATGAAATTAGCCAAAGGGAAGACTGGATGAGGCACATCCAGTCTTATTCAGCTGTCTTAAAGTTAGATGTCTAAATCAAAGCTAATCCCCTTATGGGTCTTGGATGTCTACACAGAAATTAAATTATGAAGGCTCCCTTTGGAGCCTGGTGTATAGAACAGGTATTTCCAGAGAGAATTTCTTCACATGCTTAGACAGATACATACAACAGGTGGCAGTGAATCACCCCTGGGGACTTCTGGTTCCTCCCACTGATAACTAAAAAAACCACAAATCAACATAATCAGACTTTGACATCTTTTCAGCCCAGAGAGTTGGAGCATATGGAACCTTTTGTTAGAGTGTTAGATTCCCACATTTCACTCCCTCTTTCAAAACCTTGGTCCTTCCTTGTTTCATAATTGCATCCTGTCATCTGACACTGTCCAGGCTGTACTTTTTCCATCATGGAGATGGTTCAGTGGTGGTATTTTATTGTCACAATCTTTGGGGACAAGCATAATTGCAGTTTTCTCTTGTATGTTCGTTGTTGTAATCAATTTACACTTTGGAAGAGCCAGTCTTAAGAGATGCCATTAGAAATAGCTTAATGCATTTACTGCAGTCTCTACAGTTAAAGAGCAACTTGAAAAGAAAAATTCTTCCACTTACTGCAGAAGATTTCTCGTATTTAGTACCACTTATGTCAGCAGGTCATGTTTTTCTCTCTCTCTCTCTCTCTTTCCTTTCCTCATACATGTGGGAATGTTAGAATTTGCCACAGAATCATGGAATGCCAGGGATCATCTTGCCAATGGAGCATGGAGCAGGAACACCTAGACCAGGTCACAGAGGAAGGTATTCAGGTAGGTTTTGAATGTCTTCAGAGAAGGAGATTCCACAGCCTCTCTGGGCAGCCTGTTCCAGTATTCTGTCACTCTCACCTTTAAAGAATTCTTTCTTATATTTCTGTGGAACCTCCTGTATTCCAGCTTGCGCCCATTGTCCCTTGTCCTATCATTGGAGGTCACTGAGAGGAGCCTGGTTTCATCCTCCCGACACTCACCCATTCCATATTTGTAGACATAAATG
This sequence comes from Turnix velox, assembly GCA_013400935.1. Classification (NCBI taxonomy): domain Eukaryota; kingdom Metazoa; phylum Chordata; class Aves; order Charadriiformes; family Turnicidae; genus Turnix; species Turnix velox. Next base: position 28,660 of record VZTY01021956.1, read on the forward strand.
AAGTCACCCCTCAGTGTCCTCCAAGCTAAAGAGAGCCAGCTCCTTCAACCAATCCCTTCATCATCTTTATGGATCTGTGCTGGACTCTCTCAAGCAGTTCTCTGTCTTCTTGAACCGAGGGCCCCAGAACTGGACACAGCATTCCAGATGTGGTCTCATCAGGGCAGAGAAGAGGTGGAGGAGAACCCTTCTTGACCTACTGATCTTGCCTCTCCTAATACACCCCAGGATGCCATTGGCCTTCTTGGCCCCAAGGGCACATTGCTGGCTCATGGTCACCCTGCTGTGCACTAGGATCCCAGGTCTCTTTCCCTAAAGACTGGCTTTGCAAACAATGAGGCTGAATACTGAGCATGTTGCACTCATTTCTGACATGTCATGAAGACACAAATAATTAAGCATGATGTCATCCAGAATTCTGGTCTAAGTTCCACTTCTTCTGTCTCAAAAAGGTGTGTAATGAGAAGTTTCCATGTCCACAGCAGAGGTGGCTGAAAAATAGAAGATGCTTTCATCTGAGTTATGGTTGGAGTGACAAAGATGGTTGAGTTTGGAAAGATGTTAAGAAAGTAGCAACATATTGGCTGATAGTAAAATAGTGAAAATGAAGAAAATAAATAGATCGCATATTCTTTCTGGTAATGCCAGATGAAAAGGAAAGAAAAGGAAACTCATTTTCTTGGCCGAATGTGGCCTGCAAGAGGTGTAGAGCTGGGATTGAGGAAACTTTCCTCTCGATTCCTGCCCCCTTCAGGAAACAGGGATCTGTGTATATACCTATAAATGAAAAGGATTCAAAGAGATAACTGACAGCATCATCAATTTTAGCTTCTTCTAATTGCCAGAGTGTAGGCTAATTGGTCTATACAAAGTGACTTCCACTCTCTTGTGCTCTATCTTATCCTCTAACTCCAGTGGGTCTATACTAAGCTTCCCTGAAACTACATTAAGCAGTGCCTGTTTTTATTTTATTTGTTTGTTTTTTAAGCAAATTTTTATTCTTGCCAGGGCAGAGAACAGTGAAGGCATCTATTGCAGGGTCTTTTTAGATTTTTAAAAAGTACCTTGCTGATAGTGTTAAAGAAGATGGGGATGGCAAAACGTGCTCTGCATGTGGAGCAGGGGAGAATTAGTGATGGTTCATCACTCCTGGGAGAGTTCATTCGGCTGCCACAGACTGGCCCATGAGAATATTTCTGGAGAGATGAACTTTAACTAATAATCAAAAGTCCACTGACCTGCTCTCATGTCGCAATTCCTATGGCATGAATAATTGCACCCTCTTGTATAATTGGCAACATTAAGAGTGCTAAGTGAAACAATTAGGAGAGAATCAAATTTCGCGAGCACACCACTTTGAGGAATTTATTGGTACCTCTTCCCCTCTCCTGGATAGTCACCACTTGGCTGCTGCTTCTGCTGGGAGACATGGGCAGGCATCTGCCTCTGCAGCTCCTGCCAGTATGGGGCTGGCAGGATGTCAGCAGAGCCCCCAGGACAATGCATGGCATCTTCAGTGTACCTGGCCTTTGGCGTTCCAGCAAAGATGCAGGTCCATGGCACTGAGTTCTGCTCCAGGTGCCTCTGGTGCCTGGAACCAAGATTTTCCAAGGGCTGGAGATAAAAACACGCTCCCAGGTGCTGAGGAAAAGAGTCATTTGGCGACTTAAAGGTCCCTGTCCCACAAATTAATAAGGACTGATCTCCCCTCCCAGATCTCTCAAAAAAAGCAACAGTAACACATTTATGAAAGAGCAGCCATTTGAAGCTGCCAGAGTGAAAGGACAAAGCTTTGCCATGGGTCACGTAGAGCTGGTGGGAGCACACCGTCTTTGCTGGGTCAGTCTGAAACCGAAAGAGAAAAATCCCTGACCATCTGGCATGATACAGCTGGCACCTGGGGTAGTTCAAGATCTTTTTGCTGGTGGCAGGGCAAGTGAGAGCTCATCATAGAGCAGCATGCACAGTTCCCAGACAAGTCCAGGGAAAAACTCCAGGGATGTGTTCCAGCTTTGACCAGAACTGATCTGCTCAGATAACATGCTTGACAATCATTCACTGCCTTTAAAAAAAAAGAAAAAAAACAAGGAAAAAAGATTAAGGGAGAGGAAAACCCACAGAAAGAGAGAAAATATGAACTGCTGAGAGGTAAATTGGGATTAGGAACATGTGAAATGTAGTGTGACACTTCTTGGGTCACGTATTGGGGTGGAAATGTCACATATAGAATCATATGATGGCTGCAATCACATGCACCACGTCATGCAGAAGCTGTGTGACTAAACGTGATGGGTCACAGGCTGGGGGAGCAGAAGACTGCAGTAGATGCACTCCTCAGGGTGTGTGAGGGACATTATGTAGACTGGGGTAGGGCAAGGTGGTGGTGCTGTTACTGGGATTAGAATCCAGTTGTAATCTGGCGAGACACACAGTGGGGGAAATGAAGAGCTGGGGAATTTCAGGAGGAGCACAATGAACAGTAATCAAAACAACTTCTTGCGAGCACAGAAGATAAGGAGATGGGAAAATGGACAAAGATCAGGTAACCTCCTTGAGATCACCATGGATTTGTGATCTTTGCTGCTTTGCAGCTGACCTCTGACTATCTCATGACATTTGGAAGAGGCCAGGGGAATGAATCACAGAATATCAGGGATTGGAAGGGACCTCAGGAGATCATCTAGTTCAATTCCCCTGATGGAGCAGGAACACCTAGACCAAGTCTCACAGGAATGTATCCAGATGGGTTTTGAATGTCTCCAGAGAAGACACTGGACAGTTGTCCTCAGGTCCAGTTCTGGTATATCTTCTCTAGCATATTGACTTTTCTTTTGTGTGGGTCTCCAAAATACATGTAAACCTCTTACACATAGTATTCATATTGCCTGATTCACTAGGTAACACACAGAGCTCCATTTCTCAGCACAATCCCCATGTTATACCTGGATTTTACCTGACCAGCTCATTCAGCCTTAAATGGTGATATGTATCAGTTGCTCTGCTGGTGCCTCATTATATTTCAGCATTAGCTTGAGAGTTGCTTTTACAGGCTTTAGGCAAGAGGTGTGAAGGATCATTCAAGGCCAGGCTCGATGAATCTCTGAGTAACCTAAACTATGGCTTAGCGCAGGGAAGTTGGACTGAATGGCCTTTGAAGATCCCTTCCAATTCAACATATTCTGTGATTCTATGATTCCTTAAGATAGGGTGGACAGTGGATATGACAGAACATGTCTGAAACAGGATCTAACATTGCAGGTCTTCGCAGACTGTAAAGTTGCACTTACCACTGGTCTGTACCCCTCTTTAGAGAATCTACCGGAAAAAAACCTACAAGCCAGGTGTCAGCTTCTCATCATTATGCCAACTATTCTTTAAGGCTGGACTAAATACAGATGTCTTTTTCCCTTGTGATCATTAATTTCCGTACACCAACACAGACAGTAATAAACATTAAGATTCCACAGAAAATTAAAAATTCCACAGAAATAAAAGAAAAAACTTTTTCTCAGTGAGTGTGACAGAGCAACTGGAGCAACCTGCCCAGGGAGGTTATGGAGACTCCTTCTCTGGGGACATTCAAAACCTGCCAGGATGCACTCCTGTTTGACCTGTGTTCCTGCTCTGGTAGGGATATTGGACTAGATGATATTTTGAGGTCTCTTCCAATCTCTGACATTCTGTGATACTCTGTAAGGGGAAAAAAAGTTTCTAGTCAGATAAAATATAATGGGAAGGAGAATTAGTATAAAGAAGAGCTTCCAAGGCATGAAGGCATTGGGATGCCTACTGGGGAAGGGGGAAATAAAATCGGCTACAGATGAACACGTAGAGGGAGATTTTTAATGAGCTCAGATGAAGCTGTTTCATAAAAAGAACTGATGCAGTTTGTTAAGCTGGGCTTAAAGCTGGATTCTCCCTGCCTTAACACTTTTCTATTTTGTCAATGGTAGCATTTGTGTTTATCCGCACTTCTCAAATTTCATGTAATCTGAAGAGTTTGCAGTATCACGTAGTATGGCTGACTCAGACACTAGAAACAGCTTATGTAGTTAGATAATGTAAAGAGATACTTAGCACTTTCATCACATTCTTTCCAAAGTGCCACTTATACCAAAAATTTCAGCATTATTACTGTTTCTACCAGGAGGAATTGATGTGGTATTGGTGTGTGCTCTGCAACTTTTTTTGATTTTGGCATTTTTATATGAAATAGAGAGACCAGAATGGCAGGAACCACATTATACCAAATGATGAGTTCACATACATGGAAAACAGGCCTTTGCTTTTCACTCTGTAATAATAGAGTCTAATTGCTATTTATAGTAGTATGTTGATTAATACATAGTGAGCTCACACTCAATTGATTTTGATTCTATTTAACTGATGATAAACTTACATGCAACTCATCATTAAAAATTAGAGGCAAGCTGGACATTCAAAACAACAGAATTTTGCCAATATTTGAGTGTATGTCTGGGACTACCTTGCTTTTAGATCTAATGGAGATTTATAGCCTGCTCTGACTATACAAAGTCATTGTGCCTAGTGCCTTTAGGTTGGTTGGAGTTGAGCCCAATGCTGAATGAAGGATTCATCCAGTAGGACTGTGGAATGAAGGCAGTGATGCCTCGTGGAAAGGACTGGTCAAAAACTTTCCTTCCAACCTGTTTTCTTCAAATGGGAAATTGTTAATTTGATGAGAAAAAAGATAATTTTTCTAGAAACTTTAAGTTGCTTTTATTTCAACAGACAATGGGAAAAAAAGGTATGTGAATTCTCAGCAAAATTTCAAAATTATGAAGCAAAAGCTCCCACTGTTGAATCTGGTCCCTGTATGCCTGTCCCTCCTGACTCCTGGAAACAGCTCCACAGCAGGTCAAGCAGGACAGCTTAGGAAAGGTTTTGTGGCTGCTCTCTTTCATCTGGATGTAAGATACGAATTCTGGCTAATTGTGCTGCCTGAACTTCCATGCCACTTTTTCTTTGCCATGTCACACTTACACCTTGGTCAAATACTACCTGCTTAAAGTTATTAGCATTGTAAACTCTTATTATGTTCAGCATGCACTTCATATGACATTGGCCTCCAGCTGCTGGTGCTGACGTAGGAGAAGACAACTTGACCCTAGGTGGAGAGGAGGAGCATTGCAGGAGACCCTTGGAGTGAGAGAGCCTGGGAAGCTGTCCAACAGCACGCATGTGTAACGAGTGGCTGTGAAAGGTAGGAGCTGAGTGCAAAGCCATGCCCTATCACTCAGATTAGCAATTTCCTTATCAGTTCACACTTCTCTACAATATCATCCGAGGCCACAAGTGACGTGGTAGTGTAAGCTAGCCATTAATGCATGAGCTGCTGTGTGATCGCAGCACTTTCTGAGTAAAACCAGGGAGGGTGGTGGGTGAAGAGCTAACAGCCAGCCTAGCCAGTTCTCCTCATGTCGGAAATTCAAGGGAGGGACACATTTCACTTTTGAAAAATAGTACTAAGGACAAGCCATTTCTCCAAAGGGAAAGGAGTTAGATGGCCTCCATGGTAGCAAGAGCCAAGAGAAGTCCATTTGATGCAGCTGGAAGTCATTACAGATTATGGAAAAGAAAATTTTGATGGTGGGAAACTACATCAAAAGAACAGGAAAACACAACGCCGAATAATACTCTGACAGGAAGAAAACAAATGCATCCCAGGAGGTAATGAGAGAAGCTGGGTGCAGCAGAAGAGCTAGGAGATGCTAAATGGATTTAGTCAAGGCATGGTGGCAAATCCATGCTGGTAATAAAGTAACAAAAAAGACAGGAGAAGGAAAGAAGAATAAGGAAAAGTAGGTAGGACAATAGTAAAGCAGAATAATGCCCTTTAGCTCCACGTTTCCCCTGAGCACTGAGATGGAGAAGCAGGTTTTTTCTGCTGCCATTAGCACCATTTCACAGCTCAAAATGAGTGCTGGAGATCTCCCTGGAGCTCACTTTTTGCAAAAGAGGATGACCCTTTGTGTAGAATTTAGCTGCTTGATAAAGTACTTCGGGGGATTTTCAAGAGCATGGCCTGGAGACTATAGGGAACAGAAAGGGAAAGCATTTCTGCCTCTGGTCAGACACTGTTACTTTGCAGCTGTGGTAGATATGGCAGCTCAGGAAAGAGATGGATCACATCTTCTTCCTAGTGCTACATCTTCCCCATAAGTGACATGCTAAGGATGCTCTAGCACTAGCTTTTTTCTCAGCTCTTTTCAGTTTGCAGAAAGCATGTTTCAGGTTGTGTTTACAGTTTTACTAATAACAGCACAGCCATGACATAGTAAGCTGGAGGCAGAAAGTGACTGTTACAGGTAAACTTTAAAATAATTTATTTTCAAAGAGAACAGAAAGACAGTGAATGTATTCTGTGTGTCACACAAACGTGGATAAAAGGCATGAACCTGAAAGAGCCAGATAGCAATTCTTGTATTGCTTATATACACCTACATGTCATAGAATGATTTGGGTTGGAAGGGACCATAAAGATCATCATGTTCCAACTTCCCTGCCATGGACAAGGACACATGCCTGTAAACCAGGTGACTCAAAGCCCCATTCAGCCGGCCCTCTAATACTTCCAGCCATGACTTCCCTGGGCAACTTGTTCCAATGTCTCTCCACCCTCACAGTGAAAATTTCTTGCCAAAATCTAATGGAAAGGTACCCTCTTCTCATTTGAAGCCATTACCCACATCCTGTCCCTGAATTCCCTGACAAAAAGTCCTCCCCATCTTTTCTCTAAGTTCCCTTCAGACTCCCATAGGCCTCTATAGAGTCTCCCTGGAGCATTCTTTTTTCCAGGCTGAATTGCCCCAACTCTTTCAGCTTGTCCTCACAGGAGAGATGCTTCAGCTCCCTGATCATCTTCTTGGCCCTTCTCTGGACCTGTTCCAAGTTGTCCATGTCCTTCTGGTGCTGAGGATTCTACAGCTGGTTGCAGTACTCTAGGTGAGGTCTCACCAAAGAGGAGTAGAGTGGGAAAATGATTTCACTATGCTGAGGAATTTGTATGAATATGCATTTATGTAACACACATGCATACATGCCTGAAGACATGAAATTTACTTTTAGGATTAATATTTGTAGCGAACAAAAAATCAAACCACGTTGAACATCATCTTCTAAATTAAATATGCTAAAACCAAGGATAGATAAGGATCTGATATGTCCAAATGCCAGAACAACTCAAGAATGCCACTGTTGCCTAGAATCTGCACTGGACCTTCCTTCATGGACACCAATGCTCCCAGGCCCTGCAAAGGGGGGGACAAGGCATCATCTGGATTTTACACCCCCTCCCTCCCCTCCCCTTTTATTGCTAATTGTGTGAACCGCAGAGTTTTGAACCCAACTGAACTGTGTTTCAGGTTACACAATGCAGCAGAATGGGATTTGATTGAAAAGGCTACAGATAAAATCAAATGCGAGGGAAGGATGAGAACGTGTCCTTTCTTCTAGCCATGACTATTTTGTTGTGTCTGTTATCTAACCCTGTAATTAGGACGGCATTCAGAAAATGCGAACAAAGTTGGTATTCTTTTCATAACCCCCAAATCTTTGCATTGCTGCATGAAACTTTTGGCTTCAGCTTTTCCCTGTTCATTAACCATGCCAAAATTTTTAATCTAACACCACTGTTAAAGAGTGGCAGGCTTCCAGGGAAATATATCAGCCAGGCTTATTAATTTCATGCCAAGTGCTGGAGGCGTGAATGTAGAGAACGCTGTTTGACTTTGGATAATAGGAATCAGGCAGCTTAAAGGCAGGGGATAAAGATCAGGAGCCCTGTGTCTCAAGAGGAGGAGCAGGTGCAGGCTGCAAGCAAGGCCTTCAGGCCCAAAGGGGCAGCCAATGCTTAAAACAATCTGTGGTGCCTCCTTTTTATTTCCCCCCCCCCCCCCCCCTCCCTTCCTTTTTTTTTTTTTTTTTAATTTGGCATGTGCCTCTCACAGCTTAACAGACCACTGCTCCACAAAGAGTGGTAAACAGAGAAAGGGAAATTAAAAAGGGAAGTCCCATGGTAGACAAAAACAAATTAGGGCAAACAAATTACACAGAGTCAACAAATAAACAAGGGAACATCTGTGAATATATTTCTTGGATTTTTTGATTCTGAAAGCAACCTGAGAAACAGTGGAGGGATGTATAAAATTTAATTGGGGAACCAAGCCTCTCCTCCTCTCCCCCAACCCCTCCTTCCCTGGGAAGGTTGAGTTGCAGCAGGAGATACCTGTGCCTTTGCTGGGGACCCCGCTGGCAGGGCACGTCTCATATAGCCTCCCTGGTCCCCATCCCAGTCCAGGTCCTGCTGTTCCCACCCGTGCCAGCCCTGGAGGCTTCTCTGGGACCACTGATCCCAAGGAACCCACCAATGGCAGTGAAATGGGATGAGTCTGTGGCCACATCAGGGCATCGGAAGCTTCCCTTTGCCTGGTGCTCCCTCTGATGCTAGGGCTGGGTCTGTACTGCACAGAGGAGTCAATATTTTGTCCTGCAGCTCTTTGATATATCACTTGTTATATCCACATACATACATATATATATGTTTAGATTTAGAATAAAAATGCTGGATATAAGTCTATAGCCAGTACCTATATATATTTATATATAGATACATAGATTCATAGGTACAGAAGCATGGAAATGGATCCTAAGGAATTTTGGGATTTCTCTTCAGGGAGGCATTGCTGGGATGCCTCAGGATCTGAGGCAGTTTAATTACAAACCTGTAGCTGGAGTAGAAATTCTCAGACACACTCTTCAGAAATGAGTGTGGTGAATCAAAGAAAAGCCCTGATACATCTGTATTTACTTTTCATGCCTACACTATCAGAAAGGGACATTTACTCACTGCTGGCTGGGGGGATGTATAAAAAAGAAAGTGGATGAAACTTGAATTTAGCAAATTGATTGTTTATTTTGGCTTCTATAAATCCATATAATTTTTTTTTCTTTAGGAAATTTCACAAAAAGGATCTGAAAATAGAGAAATCCATGCAAAGGGCTTTATTCATCTGAGACTCCACGCAGAAGCAAGGAGCATGTATTTAATTTCTCTTGACCATCACATGGCTCCGAACAATTGTGTTTTCCCCTCTTATATCTATTATACTAAAACGTGCTTTGAAAGGAAATCATGATGTTGACAAGTACTTGGAAGAGATATATTTGTAGTGTTCAAGTTTTCTGTCCAGCCCTTCATTTACCTCCTGCATAAAAAGCTTTAGTCATAGCATTGCATAATATTTTTCCCATGAGGACATGGCTTTGTTCTGTACATGGAAGGGGCAATACTTAACAGGCAACTATTCAGCACTTTGTTTTTGACTTATTCTGTGTGTGGTCTCTGCTTACTATTCAAACTTGGAAGCAGAAGTTGCTCATTTTCTTGAAGATTTTCTGCGTTGTCCACCACTGGGGTTTTGTGGTGCTTCAAAAAAGTTCTTTTACTCCTGTGGCACTCCAGGCAGGAGGTGATGCTGTCTCACAGATGAGGAATGGACACAAGGAAAAGATGTAAATAGACTTACTTCAGGTGGTCAGTTTGAAATGCATGGGTTTGTTTTCACAAACAACTTGTGTTTACATGTTAAGTTTCTACCTACAATGTAATGCACAGTTGCTGCTGACATTTTTCCTTGCCAATCTCTCCCCACCACTCTGCTAGTGTCTGATCCCCAGCTCCTTCTTCCATTTAGTGCAGCTTTTGTCTCATCTCATTTTCCCCTCTTGGTCTTGGCACACTGCAGTCTGCCTATTGCTCTAGCCTTATTTTCCTCCCTAACTATTGATCTAACCCTTTGATTCTCTGACATCATTCACTCTCTCTGTAGTTTCTGATAAATGCAGCTTTTTCTCCTTTGCCCTCGAAGTATTACACAGAGATACCATAGAAAGCACAGGAAAAACAAGTCTCATCTTGCTATAGACCCACCATAGAAAGCACAGGAAAAACAAGTCTCATCTTGCTATAGACCCACCATTACAATGCTGAAGAAAGCCCTCATGTAGTCTCAGAGACCCATACAGCATCATGTCTTATGGCAAGAAGCATTTCAGCCTAGTAACCTGTAGCAGCAACTTTGGGCTGGACAAGCATCTCCCAATCATCAATTTCACTTTTGATGTAAGTGCCATCAATTAAAAAGGTTCACTTTAGTAACCACAAGTATCCTCAGTGAAAATTAAAAACTTTCCTTTTTGTTGTAATAGTAGGGATGGAATTACACTTACTAATTTATCAGCAGTTTTCTGAGGATTTGGAGGCACCCCAGTCTGACTGGCTATAACAATAAAAAATATATAAATTCAAGACTAGCCAAAAGCTGAAGTAGAGAGCACAGTGTGTGGATAGAGGGTAGTTCCTGCCTTACAGACTGATGCTGGAACTTTCTCCATACATTTGGATGCTTAGCTGCTCAACTTTCAAGAGCAATTTCGAAATGCTAAATCTGGGAGAGAAGTTAGAATTTGGCTTGCTCAGAGTAGAGTGCATTTATCTGAAAGGAAAATCACATTTTTGAAATGCACTTTCTGCCTCACAGCCTTCGTGTAGCTCGGTATGCAGATCAAACCGAGTAGGTGCTGGATAAACATGATCAGTAAAGGTTCATATCAGACTGATGCACACCAGACTGGTGGCTTCCAGTGTTATTCAGGCTGGTTATATGATGCAGAGAGAGGAAAGGAGATGAGGCAGTGAACGTTGTCGCTTGCCTTCTCTGTGATCAGGCTGGCTTGGCCAGGTGCTGTGACAGGAAGGCTGAGGAAGTTCAAGAAACTTTTCTTGTTTAAGACTTTCTTAGGAAAGGAACTGGAGGAGGAGAAGGCACAAGGAAACCTGTGCACACCAGCATAATCCAGGCACTTGTATTTCTGCAGTGTCCTGAGCACAAGAATGAAGTTGCATCAGAAAAATTCCTGCTCCATCTCAAGGGGGCATGGTGAGACATCTAATACCATCACACCACCTAGACAATGCATGTTCTCCATACCTGGTGCATACTAGGATACTGATTAATACAAGCTGACTAGGAAACAAGTGAGCTGGGCAATCCTTTGGTATGGAGAGCGCATATTTGGTCTCTGCCAAGAAGGCTCTTCATCAAACAATGAAGACATATTTTACAATTCCTATTCACTCTCAGTTACTGGAGGCTGCTATAATGCCCATCTGTATCTGCTTATGCAGCTATGACAGTTTCCTCTTCAGATTAGGTCTTGTCTCATTCATCCATATATCAGTAGTCTACTGGCTATCGTTTTCTTTTCCTAGATTTCACCAATGCAGAACATAAATTCTTTCTCCTGTGGGCTATAGGAAACATTTCCTTTGCATGTGCTGCTACAACTCTTATTCAGACAAACCACCACTGTAGTGCTGAGAAAATTCCGAGTTTAATATTTGTTTTATGTTGACTTTGTTTGTAGCAACAGACTGTGTATGTTCCTTCAAAATTTGGACCTGAGTCCTGCTGATTTTCTTCTGAGAACCATGGGGTTCACCCAAGGCATCTTTGAAAAATGATTTAAGACATGAATAATTAAGCAGGAGGTAACTTGTCCCTCTTATAACTACAGGAGCCTACCAGAGACTGTACATACTCTGGGCATGCACACTCACCCATTTTCAGGGGAAGTCTGACAACAATATTTTTTTGGCTTCCAAAGAAAAGGGTTAGTTGCCCTAAGTCCACATTTAAAGCATATTACATAGCTTCTAAGATGAAAAATTTGACTTTAGCAATCTAACCTGAAGCTTCAGATCTTGAGATTTAATAGGCTTATTGTTATCTGCATGATACTGGTTTCAGTATCATGCCCTTCCCTTCACCCACAAAAGTATTTGAACATATTTTGTTCAAATTTCATCTTAACCTTAAATTCAGGAACTTCAAAAGCTAAAAAACAACTGTTGCAAGCAAGTCTCATATTTCCTAGGGACAATGTAAAGTCACCTAAAGGTTTACAAATCTATTAAGCACTGTGATGCCAGTTGTTGTGGAGGAGGCTGGAGGCAACACCTGCTCACCTGCTCATAAAGTCTCCATTGGAGACTAAGGTAGACGACAAGAAGTCATGAGTCTTTACCTCTGGATTCCTAGGAATTTTTTCCTGCTAGCACGTAGCAGTGCACCAGGAAACAGAAAAGCAAATTCACACAGCAGACTGCTCTAAAATCTGCCTTTCCAATGGGCAGCTGTAGAAAGAATTCCACCTGCATCAGCTTTTGTCTCATGGTCATCTATATGGCACTACTTAGCTCTTCAGCTTCTCTTGTCTTCTCTGGGCATCTGAGGCAGGAGGGTGTGGAAAGAAATGAAAGAGTAGTAAGAAGTATCCTAAATGTGAGGCCTTCAGAAGGGAGATAAACCCTATGCCAGGAGGGACACCCAGCTTTGGATTGTAGCTGGATGGCTGGCAAGATCCATTGGAGAGTTTTATGTTGCAGCTAGTGGCTTCTGGAAGATGTGAGACTGGCTTGGATGTAAATAGTGCTATAGCTCTGCATAGAGTTTTCATTACACATTTTTAGAAGACTTTGGTCTGAGAAACAGAGATGCTTTGTAGAAGACTTTCCACACCTCCTTTATTTCTTGCTCTTACCTCTGATGTAGGCTACTTTTTGATGGTCATTCACAGAAATTCTTGTTTGGTATTTATCATCCCACCCAACTGGTGGCATTTAAGAGTGTATGTGCCACACATATATTATATATGTAGATGGATGGGCATGTCTATCAGCTTTTGTAGGTACAGAATGTTTGCAATAACGTGCCACCTTGCTTAGTTGTTTGAATGATGTGGGCTCACAAGCTCCTTAGACTACTCTACAGCCAAAGGTTTCTCACTCTTCATTACCTCTGCATCAGCAGGGCTACTCAGGGAGTAAGGAGATGCTCTCAGTGAGGTATGGGATTGGATCTGGCTCTAAGCCACTCATGTTGACAGCAGACACCACCTCAAAGGTTGATCAGGGAGGGAGGCAAAGATTTGGTATTCTCTAAATAATTCTCTCTCGCTTGTTTGCATTCACCTTTATTTTCAGCAACAAACACCCACGAGTAGCACTTATGAGTTTGTTGAGCTCTCTGTGGTGGAAGAAGACTCTGAGGATTTGCATGTCCTGTAAATAACTTTTCCAAAAACAGACCTTTCTTTATTTAACCACCTGTAGTGCTTCCCTATAGGACCACAGCACTGTTCTGAAATGCAGGAGTGCTGGTGATGGTGTCTTTCTCACTGCATTGTCTTTTCACAATATGAAGCAGCTAAAGCAGAACACTTGCTAATTGAAAAACCTTGAAAGCTTCAGAGAGCAGATGAACCTTTGCTGGAGTTCAAAAGTGCTGTTACTGGCAAATGCTGGTCTACTCACCATCATGTTTGGAAACCCTGAAGGCAGAAAGCTGATGAGAGGAGACTGCTTCTTCCCAGCTCTGTAGTCAACCCACAGCTTGGAATTTCTCCATATAACACATCTGCTGCTCAGTTAAACAGGAGGCCAAATCTTTTGTAAGATCCACAAAGAGCATAAACTTACTTTTTTTTTTTTATAGTTCCATTTATGAACTGCTTTCGGAAAGACTAGAAAGTATCCTGACAATTTGTTAAAGAGGAATAAATTGTATCAGAAAGTAGCATTGATGACAAACCACCTGACTTCTAAGTCTTAAAAAAATAACTGCGACAAGAGATTATTCTTAAATTAAATGGGGGTGTAAAATGATTGTATAAAATGAAATGGCACATAACCAGGCCATAATAAGGCCTGAATGGTCCTGGTTTGATTCATTAAGCCCCTGAAGTTCAGTATGCTTTTTTCTATACTTGGTGTTAAATTCCAGTATGAAGCATAGTCTTTTCAAGAAAGGTGTCTCTCCTGGAAATTACTGTATAGACATAGGCTGATGGGCAGAAATTTTTGTCAATCAGACCCTGAGCTAAACATCAGACTTTGGTAAAACTTAAGCCATCTGGACAAAGACATTTTCTTTGATTCATAGTTTGATTAGTCTAAGAAGAAAGATTAAAGCAGGGATGAATGGCTGTGTTAATGAAAGCTGATAGGTCTTGGAATGGGCTCAGTTACAATGTTGATCTCAGTGTCTCAAAAATGTAATGCTATTATCCAGGATTAGAGATTATAATGGAGAAAAAGTTTCTTCGTGTACATAAATTTGTTCCCAAACACTCTTGATTATTAGATTACACTGAACATTTCAGCACAACTATGTATAACATAGTATGGGACAAAGATGAAAAAAAGCAAATAAGCAAACCTTTGAATTAATTGCAATATTTTTTTCTTCCTTCACCTCTTTGTCACCCCATAGAGCATGGGCTGATTTCAAAGGCTTTATCAGAAGTGATTCTGGGCTGCAAATAAAGGTTCATAGCCTCCTGTTGATGTCTTTCTGCCTTTAAGATTCATAACTTGAAACTATTTTCTTGATGGCTCTAACTGCTTCCACTGAACTGCAAAGCCAGAGGAACTTCAGTAACTATCTTGTGTGACCTCCATAAGGACACAAACCAGGCTCTCTTCTGGTCTCTATGTCCAGGCAGCTCCTACATCTTTAGAAAACTGCCTAGTCCTGAGATGAAAGCTTCTGGGGATCCACAAAACTTCATTACATCATTATTTTAGTTGTTAATAACTCTACTCTTCAAAATTCTATTTCCACTTTCTTCTTTAGCTTTGGCTCATGGATGTTCTTTTCTGCTGAATCAAAAAGTCATGCAGCATCAGGCATCACTTTCTCAAGAAGGTTTGTGCTCACAATAGTCAATCACTACCTAAGTATTATTTTTTTGTTTAATATAACAAAAGATTTCAGAGTCTTTTCCTATGAGACAAATTTTCTCAGCATTTACTATGACTTGAGGATTTTCCTAGTGTTTCCAACTTCCACTTGCCTGAAGCCCAGGCTTTCAAGAACCCAATCTTAATGGCTTTGCAGCTTCATGAGGTGGTGCTGCTAGGGCCTTCAAAGCTTGAGGCAAGTGAATGGCTGAAAATCACTTATTAATTATAATTAATTTTCTTTTGAGAGCAGCTTGGTAACACCTGAATAGAAGGGAGAGACTACCATGCATTTAACCTCTGTGTTCCAGCTGCTGGCCTGGAAACACAGAGATTGCCAAGTTGGCCAAACCATATTCATGACTTCTATGGTTTTAAAATTTCCAGATAGATTAAATAAAAAGTGGGGAGAAACATCTAGATATTTCAGGTCCCTCATTAAGTTAGTCCTGTGGAAGTTTATTTAGATGCATCACTACTCAACAATTTAGTACCCAAAGTGAAATTCTGCCGCATATGAGAAAGTTTATTTTGTATTATATTACCTGTTCCTGCAAGGGTTGTGCAGTGTGAGTGCCAATAAAACATCAAAGACACAGTCATCTTCCTTTTGAGAATATTCCCATTTTGTTTCTTCTGTTCTTCTTGTTGCTTCAAGGATTGCTACAGTTAAAAAAATTAAAGTGTGGATCTTTTTTTCATTACAGGAGAGTTTGTAAATTCCAGCTAGGCATTTCTCAATTTGCATTTGTCATCCTTTAAGCTAATTTTCTGTGCTGCAAAACAACTTTAAATATTGTTTGAAGCCCTCCATAGAACTCTTCTTAATGTGACTAACATCACCTTCCTGTAGTTCTTTACTTCAGTCTTAGCAGTGTTATCATCACAAAGTCCAAAAAAAGAGGCAAGACTGTAACTTTGTTCCTATGCACAAAAGTATAATGAAACTCTTTAAATTACATGACTTGGAGATTTTTTAAACCCTCAAAAATTTTGGGTCATTTACAAAAACCCCAAAACTGAGTCCAACAAACAAAAGTAGGAAGGATTGAGATGAAAGAGGGTAAATTCACAAATTTTCCTGCCTTCCATACCACTGCAGTGATTAAACAGAAAACCCTTTAGCAACCAAGTTACATTTTCACTTTAAAAAATCTTCAGCAAAATATAACCTTGCAGCTGTAAACATATGTCTGAATAATTATTCTGGCTTTATATCAAAAACCCCACCACTGCCAGAGCAGACAGATTTTAATTTAGCATTCCCCCCAGAGCTCTGGAGGGCAAGGTGGATGATTGAGAGGGCAAGGTGACTTGGCTTCAAGGGCTATCTTTATTTGCATGAATGAGTAACCGTAAAGCACAGAAAATATCTTTAAGTAAATTCC
Organism: Turnix velox; assembly: GCA_013400935.1. NCBI lineage: Eukaryota > Metazoa > Chordata > Aves > Charadriiformes > Turnicidae > Turnix > Turnix velox. The sequence goes on from VZTY01021956.1 coordinate 44,872, forward strand.
GCCTGTCACTGACAGTGATCTAAATGGAATTATAGTTGCATGAAACTCTCTTTTGCTAATATATATATTTTTTTTTTTCTGGGAAGGATCTCCCCCCACCCATTTTAAATGCAAAAAGAGATGGGAGAACAAAACCAGCGCTATCAAAGAGCAACCAAGGAAGATGATTAAACAGAGAGACAAATCTTTCAAACAAATGGATTTTTTCCACTTCCAAACCATGCTGAATGGGAGGTGTTGCACCCACAAGTCTGCCATTTAAACTCTCCAACAGCTTTTGCAGACCCCCTGGCAGCTAAGTCTTCTCTGTAATGGTCTGCTGGTGTAACTTAAAGGTATCCTGGAGAGGCCCCATCCCAGGTAAGTGCTTAGTTAAACCTACTTTTAAGACTGAGAATTTAAGATGATGAGCTTTCTGTGCACAGGAATTAGAACTAGGACTGTTCAGCCTGAATGAAAGATGGGATGTAAAGAAGGGAAGGTGTAAAGAAGCCAGGTTCTCTTCAGTGGTCCCCTGTGGTGAGTCCCAAGGCAATAGACACAAACTGAAACTCAGAGAGGTCCCTCTGAACATCAGGAAAGAGTCTGACCCTTTTGGGTTTAAAAGTTGCAAAGAAGGAGGGTTTGCTGTAATTCTGAGCATGGCCAACATGTGGGAGCTAATGCAATCTGCTTATGGGGAGTTACTATAGGGCACCTGATGCAAAGATATCCCTCACCTTGGCTTGCCATCCCCTTAGTGAAGTTTTCTGGCTTCCTGCAAGTGCTTTTGGGGGATGAGGAGGAACAAGTTGATGATTTGGAGGATGAAAAACTGGATATGAGTCAACAATGTCTGCTCACAATCCAGAAGGCCAACCACATCCTGGGCTGCATCAGAAGAGATGTGGACAGCAGCTTGAGAGAGGTGATTCTGCCTCTCTACTCCGCTCACCCCACTTGGAGTACTGCATCCAGCTCTGGAGATGTCAGCGTAAGAGGAACACGGACCTATTGAAGAGGGTCAGGAAGGTTGATCAGGGAGCTGAAGCACCTCTGCTATGAAGTCTGGAGAAGAGAAAGCTCTGGGGAGACCTCATAGCAGTCTTCTAGTACCTGAAGGGGGCCTACAAGAAAGCTGGGGTGGGACTGTTTGCCAGGGCATGTAGGCATAGGACAAGGGCCAGTGGCTTTAAACTGGAGCAGGGCAGGTTTAGATCAGACTTTAGGAAGAAGTTCTTCACCATGAGTTCTTCACCTGGAGGAGGTTACCCAGAGAGGTGACATTCCTATAGACATTCAAGGCCAGGCTTGATGAAGTTGATCCAATGGAAGATGTCCCTTCTCACTGCAAGAGGGTTGGACTAGATCTTTGAGGTCCCTTCCAACTCAATGCATTCTATGATTCTACTTTCTCTGAGGCATTTGCATCTTCTCTGGTGAAGATGCCAAGCACAGGTTGACATATACACCCCTTTTTGCAGGGGATACACATGGCAGCAGGAAAGATGGCAGTGTGGGAAGAGTGGAGAAACTACCCAGCATTTAGAACCAGTAAGGATTATGATAATTACAAAAAACCAATTCCCAGAAAAAAATATGCACAGTTACAATTTATTACCACATGGAATAGTAAGAGCAGGGTCTACATGAACTAAGAGCTGTAATCAAGTAGATATTTTGCAGTGAGATTTGTTAGCCTGGTGGTCTCACTTTGAACGGAATAGGGGTTTTTTTTGCACAACACTTCATAGCATCTTTTTTTGTTCAGTCTACTGTATTTAATAGCTCCCTAATTCTGCTAGATTAATACAAGAGAGATGTATTTAAAATCTAAAATAATTCATATTCAAAGTCTCTGCATTTTCACAATTTTGCCATGCTCTGTAATGGTTTAGGGTCATTTCAATGTTATTCTTCTCAGCTCTATGAAATGTCACTCACAATGGGAAAAACACTAGGGAAAACTGCTAAGGACTTGTCTACATGGGGAAATTTACTGACAGGGTGATGCTGGTATAATATGAAAGTGATATTTCATTGGCATTCACTATATCACTACTGATCCAGGATATTTAAATGACATGGTAACTTCAAAAAATCTCTATTTGATTATGTTAAGGAAAGCAACTGCATTTTTCTTTTTTGTGTGCCTCTTAAAATAAAAATGGTTTTTACAAGGTGTTTACCAAGTTAAGTGCAAGTACAGCAAGTAAAGTTAATTATAGAAGATAGAAGTTTTTGAAAATACACTACTAGTAAGAAGAAGATCCATTAAAAGCATCAGTCCAGCCTTCACTGGTGAGGAAAATCTAACAAGGAGGAATCTAAGAAGGGCAAAGTTTTTGCTCTATCTTTGTATATCATGGCAGAGTAATGAATACTATTAACTAGCACCTAAGGATTCTAGCTAGAAGTAGGAAGAAATGTATATGAAAACAGAGACATGTCAGAGCAGAATTCAGGTAGATTGGGATCTGCCTGAAGGAGCTGGAGAAATAGCAGAGATTTGGGAAGGGATGTACAGCTTTAGAAGAGTGGGTGATGGCAGCTTGGGAGTCTATCTCCTCTTAAAAGGAGAAGAAGGGGAGATCCTAGGAGTTAGGCTAATTTTAACTCAAATCTTGGATGTCAGTGGATTGTGACAAAATTTTTAAACATCTGGATGAAACAAAGCAGTACCTAACTGTCACTAATTACATTGTCAAGAATAAAAAGCATCAGCCGAGGTAAGTAACTTATGGGCAACAGATCTTAAGGATGAAGAAGCAATGATATCATAGAATCAAGGATGTTTTGGGTTGGAAAAGACTGTAAAGATAATTTAATTCTAACCCCTCTGCCACAGGCAGGAGCAACTCCCATTAGACCAGGTTGGTCAAAGCCCCATCCAGCCTGGCCTTGAACAGTGCCAGGAATGGGGCATCCACAGCCTCTCTGGGAAACCTGTTCAAGCGTCTCACCACCCACACAGTAAAAAGATTTCTTCCTAGTATATAATCTAGATCTTCCCTTACTAGTTTTGAAACTGTTACCCCTCGTCCTATTGCTCCACTCCTCCTCTTTCTGAGGGCTCCCTTCAGGTACTGGTAGGCTGCTATAAGGTGTCTCTGGAATCTTCTCCAGGCTGAGCAAACCCAACTCCTTCAGCCTGTTCTCATAGGAGAGGTGCTCCAGTTGTCTGGTCATCTTTGCATCCCTCCTCTGTGGCATAATGGAGGATGTGTCCTCTATATAATAGAAAAATTAGTTTCCCTAGTAGATTTTTGTACTGTCTCACATGATAGTCTTATGAGCAATTTGAAAACTGTGACCTGTGGTCAGACGGATGAGTGGATAGATGGAAAACTGGCCAAAGGACAGCAGGCAGACTACAAGGCTGCACTCAGTGTCCTTCCTCTGCCATTTGGACACTCAAGGAGATATAAATACCAAACTGGGAAATACTTCAAATGGATCAGTGGACAGGATTATATTGAGAATTTGAGGAATTTTTCTGCAAAACACGGTGGATTTTTAAAAATGCAAACTCCCACACTTAAGTATCATAACTGAACACAGAAATGCAAGAAAGAGAACAGCTGTCTGAGGAGCAGTTTGGCAGCATGAAAGGTAAAGACTGGAGTGATGAATGTACATCCACAGCATTACATAAAAATAATTAAAGCCATGTAATGAATGTAAGTATGCAAATATTCGAATAGTATAGTTCTTGGCACTGGAGATTGGTTTTAGGCACTGCATGTTCATGAGAGAGGAAAGCCCAAGGAAGGGCAGCAGGAACTGTCACTGGCAAATATGACTTTTGAAGGAAAAATTTCAGGGTCAGCTTTGTTTCATCTGAAGAACAAAAAAGTGGGCCATAAGCCAGTTTTACCACACAGTAAGTACACAAGGAAAGTACTTAAGTGAACTGGTGGCCTTTGAGATCATATGAGAAATCATGGAGATGTAGGTTAGATACTGCTTCCCAGTTTTCTGCCTGCAAGAGTGGCTGAGCACTGGGAGAAGATCCATGACAAGGAATCAGAAGGTGGGCTCTGAGACCTCCTGAGTGATTTTCTTTTCCATTCAAAATACGATACATCAACATGCTGAGGGTTATAAACCAGCACTGCCTTGCCTTCCTTGCAATCATATCAAACTTGTTCAATTTCTACATGAAATAGGAATTACCTCAAGTGTCTTTTGCTAATTTGGTTCACTTCCACTCTGTAAGTTAAATTCCTGGTTTATTTAATTTTATTTTTTAAATTCTACCTAAAGGAGTAGCATACAAAACCAGGAATTGAGTGAAGTTGTAAACTTTTAATAGAAACCATTAGCTTTTGCTACTTAGATGGGAAAGTTCTTTTGCTAGATCAGACTCTTCTGTGTGTGCATTTTAATGAACTGGCTTAAAACTGTTTTATTAATCCCCAAAATAGCTTAATTGAGTATTTCAAGGCTAAGAGAAGAAAATTAAAAGTACCTGCTCTCAGTCATGCAACATGTTTATTGTATTAAGTTAGGCTCTTTAATTTGTACTTTTATGTGACATTTTAAAATGTCAATTTGCCATTAAGATAATAATTTAAATATGCATTAATGGGCTGACCATGTAAATGTGCAATATATGCAATACACTAAGTAAATATTTGCATTGACACGAAATTCAAATAAACACAAAGCCAAATTTTTATATTGGAAATCATATACTTGCACAAAAATGATTTTTTTAAAGGAAATTTCACTGAAGGGGCTATGATTTCACCTGCAGTTATTTGCAGTCAAAACAAGCTTTTACTGAACTTTTTCTAAGTCGTAAATTTTCTGGCTATTTCTGCTTCTAGTTGAGGTGACTCATAGGGACAGAGATTTAGCCTTTTGTACCTTTTAATAACAAAACCTGCATTTTAATCATATCCTTTGTGTATTCTTGAACTGACTGACAGGATATATACTGTACTTAGTAACCATTAAATGACTGTTTCTATTTATTTTCTAGCTTCCTGGAATTTCTGAAGAACACAGTACATAGTGATTTTTGAACTTTTTGATTTTAATGTTCATTAAACGTTAAAAGCGATTGATAATCTTATTTTTAACATTCAGACTGGGCACAGTTTCATAAAGAAAATGCTGTATTAATTTAGGCTATTTGTATAATGCTTCCATTTGATTGTATGTATATCTATTCATTTGCAAATACTCAGGAAAAGAGAGCTCTTTTTAGCAGTTCTCTCTGAAATACCAAAAACTGAAGTAAAAGGGTTCTGCAGGATGCAGAAGAGGATCCCAGGATCTTGCAGTTAAATCTTACTCACTGTCTCGGTACTTTGTGTTGGCAAGAGCTTCCTGAAGAAAGAAAAACAAAACCCAAAAGATTTTCAGTTTTCAGTGTATGTTTTTTTGACAGGTCTTACTGCTTGGATTTGCCATGGAAGTTAAGAGCTGGGCTGATGGTAGAGTATGATAGAGGGAGATAAGGCCATCTCTCTGGGTGTCTGGGAAAGTACCTTTCACAGTCTGGGCGTCCCCTCATTACCTGCCCAGAATTAGAAAGAGTAAGGCAGAGCCATGAGAAGCATTTCACTGCAATTGGTTTCTGAACTGATTTACAAGGAAACCTGTCAATTGCTCGCAAGAAACATTAGTGCATTTAAAACTGATAAATTCTGTTAAGGACCTTTCCCAGGACTCCTTACACAAGCCACCTCCCTACTAACTTTGTCTACAGGCTCAAGACTAAGGTATGAACCGAGTAAAGCTACTTATTCTGTGGCTCCTCAGTAAAGTGTTGGTGAATTTTAATGCAACTATTGCAAGTAGGAAGTTATTGTACCTAGAATAAGTGATTTCAAAATCAGAGCTGTCTGAGTAACTTCAAGAGGATGCAGCTTCTTTAACAGACAAAGAAAAAACCTCAGTATTCTGCTGCTTTTGCAGTTTAGTACTTTGCTCAAAGGCATGGCCAACAGTCCTTACCAGGAGACCTCTCAGGACCTCTGGCTTTCTATTCCATTAAAGTCCTTCAGTGGAAACCTTCAGGACACACATTTTGCCATCACCGGCTCCTGGGAAAAACATTATGCAGACAATGCCCTTAACTATAGCAACAGTACATGAAAATGGAGTGGTTCAGCTTGTTTGGGCAAGGAAGGATACTGCAAAGTTACCAGGCAGTGTTGTTATAGGGTGATAACTCAGTGAAATTGAAGCATTTAAACCATGAAGGATAATTAATAGCACCACTGGATGCTGATTCTTGTTTTGCTCATAGTTCCAGATGGATTATACCTTGAAGGGCAGCAGGCATTTAAACAATGTGGATTAGCATTACACATCACTAAAATCTAAGCCTCGGGTATGATGGACTGGGGAAAAACTTCCCAAGTAAACTTAGTCATTGTTGTTGCTACTATTGATGCTGGGAGCTGGATTTGTATTTAAAGATCCCAAACTTTAATAGGAATTTCAACACAACCACTTATATTTTCACCTTATAGTCACTCTTACATTTGGCCAAGTCAAGGAGGTGATGCAATACATACCACACATGTATCTTATGGTTTAATATATTTTATAAAGAACACTGCACATAAATATTTGCAAAGCTTTTTCTGAAGGTGTAAAGGATGAATGAAGAAGGTACCTTTCAACCCAACACATTCTATAATTCCCAGGGGTACTTTTCTTTTAAAAAGTTTTATGAAATAACCCCAGCTGGCAAAACCCACATATTTTCTGTGAATGCCATTTCTTAGATGTATCACAAGTGTTTTGGAGTGCTTCAGTTGTAAGAGTTGTTGTCCACCTGGCAACTTCAAGATCTTGCCAGGGTCTGAAGGAGAGATCTGTGACTTGATCTCCTATTTTCATAAGGGGTCATGATGGAATCACGGAATAATTCAGGTTGAAAGTGACCTTGGGAGCTCATTTAATCCACACTCCTTAAAAGAAACTCATAGAAAGATATGAGATAGCAACCTATCTTCAAGCAAATGTTAAGAATCTTACTCATACCTTGTATACCTGTGGTAGCATATAATTTTCAACATGATTGAAAGGTTTGGCAAGTGGGTAATACACCACTGAGATCTCCAGGCTCATTATAAATGCTAACTGGGTGCTGAGCAGCCACTGTAACTTTTTCATGGCTAGTGCCATGAGTCAGATTGAGGGCTTCTTTACAGGTGAGAAAAGACTGCTTTGAACTGCACAAATCTCCTGTGTATGGCTACACCATTACTCTTCCGTGTCTTCTTAAAGGCTTCTGGCATCTAGTGTGTCAGCTTGGAGTCCTGGCACTTTGCCTTTCTTCTGGCTCATTTTTTGTGTTGTGCCTGCATTGGAGAAGCTGAAAAGCCTTTCCCAGCCCTGCCTTGTATTTCAATTGTATGTGACAGTCCATAATCTTCTCCAGAGGTGGACATCAGTATCTAGGACTGAGGAAGCAAGACAGTTGGTGATTTCTACCAGGTACAGCCAGCACCCAAAGACTACACTGTTCTCTTCTGCAATGCCACTACTTTGAGAACATCTTGAGGCACTTGTCTTCAGCAGCATTAAATCCTTTTCCTGGGCCCCATAGTCTCAGGCAGAGCCTGTTCTCCATTTCCCAGTGCATTACCTGAGTTAGGTGGCATTCAGCTATCTTAAATTGCATGTTGCTGGCTTGTGAATGTCCAGCCTGTACCAGTGAGCTCCTCTTCTTCTTTACCACTCCACCAACCTTTGTGTCATTAGTGAGTTTTACAGGATTTCATTTTATCGTCTGAATTGCTGACAAGAACTGTAGCAGTGAACCTCCTTCGTATTTCCCAGCAAACACTAGTCTGTAAGCCCTGTTATTAAGACTTGATACCTACTCTGCTTGTCATGGACTCCTAAAGGAGTTCAAGGCTCAACTTTAAAGCAAAAGCAAAGCAAAGCTGTTTAGATTCTGAACCACAAATAGCAAGTAGCCCAAAGTTACAGAAACAAATATTTTTTAAGCTGCAGAACAGGAAATATCTCTCTGTTGTATTCACCTGTGCTCAGCGTGCTGCTTGCCTCCTTTTATGTCTGGTAGTATCCCTAAAGCTGTACAGTAAATTCCTTTTAATGATGGCTGAAGTGTTTGATATCATCTAATGTTTTATGAGAAACACCCAGACCAGAATAAAAGTCTTGACAGGTTAAAAAAAAAAGAAAAAGACAAAAAGACAGAGCTTTTAAGTTACTTCCTTTTTTTTTTCAGATGGCTTTGGAAACATTTCTCTTAGAGATGCGTATTGTGACTTTAAGGTTTTGAAACCACAGCATCAAGGGACTCTTGATCTTAGACAGTGACGAGGATGCTCTGGTAAAGCTATTTCTTCAGGTCTCCCTGAAACATGGTGGAGACAGGAATACAGAGTATTTTTGCTCCCATGGTTATATATATGCTTACTGGGTTTGGTGTCTGTGGTGCAAGAGTGGCCTGCAGGGGCTACGTAGGTTTCATCCACCAGCTTGTATCCTCAGGGAGTCAGAGTATCCCTCCCAGGCTTTCCTCACTGGTGGCAGAGGAGAAATCTGATTTTCAGATGGGTATTGAGTGTGGGACAAATGAGACATCTCTCTGCAATCAGAGATTTGATGAAAATAAAAGCATGACTGTTACAGAGCACATCTCCCCAGCTGAGCTGCTGGATCCCCCCCTTTCTGCAGCACACATCACTTGAACCAGAGCTCAGGGAAGGAATAAGGCTTAATTAGGTATTAGTGCCCATCTGTAAGACCTCAGCAGCCATCTCAGTCAGGCACATCCCACTCTGTGTATTCCTCCTTGCAGCCAGCTAGGGGATGGTGGGAGGGCCCTCCTGTTATCCCAACTTCCAGCAGGGATAGAGGAGTGTGTGGGGCTAAGACTTCTCCCATGGTTTCAAGTGTACACCCACATGCCACAGCGTCACATCCCAACTCTTGTCACACTATGGGTGTCAGGAGGCCCCATGGACCAAAGGTGTCCTGGGTTGTAAGCTTTGTCCTGTCCTGGGTTAGAATTCAGCATTGCCCAGAAATAGAGCTTTTTTTAATTGATGATTTCCCTGGGGGAAATATTTCCTTTTTGTCACAATATTTTGCTATGTTTTTCTGAGCATCCCTACCTCTATAAGAAGAACACTTGCTCCTGAGAGTGGACTGAGGCTCCTTTGAAACATTTTTCACAGTTGCCCAGAACTGATTGCCTCCTGCACTCCCTGCACTTCTTACCTGCATACAAGAGCAAAGCTCAGCTGAAGCTACATGCTCCTGTGCCCATGGCCAGCCAAAAAATTTGGGACTGCAGTTTTGCCTGAGCAGGATCTGCCTTATTGGGACAATGAACAAAACAGAAATATAAGAAAAAACTTTTTCACAGTGAGGGTGACAGAACACTGGAACAGACTGCCCAGAGAGGTTGTGTGTCTCCTTCTCTGGAGACATTCAGAACCCATCTGGATGCCTCCCTGTGTGACCTGGTCTAGGTGTTCCTGCTCTGGCAGGGGGATTGGACTAGATGATCTCTTGAGGTCCCTTCCAATCCCTGATATTCTGTGATTCTGTGTGTGATTCTGTGAAAACCCAGCAGCTTTCCCCAGGTCCCTGCTTGTCAGAGGAGGGATGGAGGCAGGCATGATGCTGGAGCACTGACTGGGTGGTGTGTGTGCTCCGAAGGAGCAGAGCCCTGTGGCTTTGCTCTGTGCAGAGGGATGTGTGTGCAGTCATCCTGTAAAACCAAACTACATGTGCTCTGATAACACTGAGGTAAAGCGATTTATGGGGTTTCAGAGACGAGCTGTGTTTGCTCTAAAATGTAAATTCAGAAAATGGGGAAGGGGGGAAATATATACATACACACACACACACACATATATATATATGCATGTGCATACATATGTATTTTTTTTTGGCTTGCACTCTTGCTTATCTCAAGCTAGTTTAAAAAAAAAAAAATCCCCAAGTTTCTATTGGACTTTGGATGAAGCAGAGACAGCATATTTTCCCTGTCTCTCCCGAAGCATCACACCCCACTTTGGGAACTTCATTTATATGCACATCATATGCAATCTGACTGACTCCTACTGTACCTTTGAACAGATCCAATCAGATACCCATATGCATGTAAATGAGGCTCCCAGAGCTGCGCTCTCTGTGCCGAGGAAGAGGAGTTAAAGAGCAGCCTCTTCTTGAAACTTGTTACGGTGACAATCTCATCCTGCAAAACACAATAAAGCCTTCCCCATTCCCCCTCCCTACTCTAGCCCCTCTCCCCAGCCCTTCGTTTTTCTCTCCGCCTCGCACGTCAGGAGAATGCCCTGTAACTCACTTTTCCAGGCTGAGGTAATTTATTTAAACATGGATTATTTTAAAAAAAAAAAAAAAAAAGAGAAAGGAAGGGAAGGGATACAGGGTTTGATTTTAATCCCTGCTAACACAGAGGAAAGAATGCTCGTGTCACAACTCAGTGAGTGTAAAAATTAAAAAAGGCTGAGACCATTGTCTGAAAACAGGCAAAATAATTAAAATTATTATGGAATAATCACATATCACACAACAACCTCCCACTCTTCCGAGCAACAATCCAAAACAGCTCCTCCAAAGCAGGCCCAGGGGCAGAGGTTCTGTATATCATTCAGAGACCATCTGTCATTCAATTCCTGTAGCCCCTTTCCACCATTCTGAGGGCAGGCTGAAATTTAGTCCTGGCATTTCTTTTTCCATTTGCTAACAAACAGCAGTGATGGCAGATAAATATGGCAAACAATAGGCGTTTGTAATGAACTGGAAAGGGATATGGATTTTGGAACTGGCACCAAGAAGTTCCTGGTCCTGCGTGATGCTCTGGGGACCCCCAAAGCCTGATTCTGCCATGTGGCTGCACAGACAGACATCTGCAGGCTGTGGTAGGCTTTCAAGAATCCAGCCAACCTGCTAAGGGCCTGATTTAAATATGATAAAATTTTTCCCTTTTCCTATTTTTTTAAAAAAATAATTATTTACCAAATAAAAGAAAAAAAAAATAAAAAGAAAAAGGAAAGACTGAAAGCTAATTGCATTCCAGGGTATGATAAAGAGGCATACAAAAGGATCATGGGTATACAGCACAAGCAGTGTGGAAAGACCCTTATTCTAACAGTAGTCTCTATTTTAATTCTCTGCTTTTCTTAACTCACTCAACATTCCCTATTGATTCTCATAAGGGAAAGCAGCAATGGATCCTGCTTTCATGCTGCTCTTTGGGAACTCATGCCTGTTAAATACTGCTTAAGCCACTACTCGTTTTATCTTTATTTATTGTTTGGTGACTAAAGATGAAGTGTGATTGTGTGGAGCTGAAGCTGAATGACAGAATTACTCCTGCATGCACCCCAAATAGATGCTGCTTCTTTTCACAAATTAACTCTTTGGGAAGTATTCAGTGGCTGGGATGGGAGCAATGCTAAAATGCTGCTGGAGAGGAAGGGGGATGCAAGGGCTTAGTGTCCATCCCATATGTGCTGGTACTAGCCTTGCCCTACCTCCATTGTGCTTGAGGAGACACCTGGACAACAGGAATGCCTCTGCAGGTACAAGAAAAGGAGATGGAGGGAAAAATAATGAAATGGGGGAAACAGGGCTGTGTAAGGTGTGAGGACACCCTTCAGCACTCATCCTAGGAGCAACAAGTCTTGACTTTCCTAGGTGTGTTGGGCTTGGTTGGCCTGTGAGGGAGCCATGCAAAGGACTGTGTGGCTCTTTTTTGAGGATACATGTGGGTGATAACCCCTAATTGTCTGGCTATCCACTGCACCATGATGGCAAATATCCTCCTTTTCCTGAAGGGAGTTACCAGGTAATCTGTAATACATCCCATCAGGCATAAGGTGGAACATGGTGGCCTCTGTCCTCATCTCTTTGATGCTTGGCTGTAGTAGCACACCCAGTTTAGGAATGAAATGGCACTCCTGTAGAAACATGAGTGGCACAAAGTACCATGGCACACATCAGGGCTTCTCTGCACCTGGACAAGTTCTGCAAGCTGCTCTGAGTGGATGGGTGGAAGAGGAGAGGGCAGCGTTCTGGCCAGTCTGGCTGGTCTCCTACATTGCTGCCTACCCTCACAATAGGAGCCAAGGAAAAAGAAGCCCAACACTTCTCAGTGCCAAGGGTCCTCCGGCACTGATTCTGCCTGCCAGAATTATAGAAAGAAAAGACCAAAAAGGGTCTTGATGTTAACTGCTTCCACTGGCTGCCCTTTCTGCCTGTGCCTGGGCTGGTCCAGCCATACCCATCACCCAGTGGACCCTTTGGCAGGGGTTCAGCTGCCTGCACTGGCTCTGCCTTCATCCCTGTCACGTTGGTCTGCTCTAGCAAGTGTGCAAGTGTGCAAATGTAGGTGTTTTTGCAATTACTGCCTTTTTGCAATATATCTTGCACACGTACAGTGTGTGTAAATAAATGAGAAGGAATTTCTTCTCAAATTGGGAAGGGTCATTGTGGCTTCTTTGATGCTGCCTCTGTTTTCTTAAGTTGGGAAGCCTCAAATACAATTGTGAAGAACACAGGAAGGGAGTATATTTACCCAAATATAATCTGAGTCCAGTATAAAACTAGATTTTCCAGTTTTAATACAGGTTCTATGTGAGCTTCTTAAAAGATCTTACGGCATCTCTATAAAGTGTGGATAATTCCTAACAACAGGTGTGCTATCAGGCTTAATTAATTAACGTAATGTAACTAATGAGATCTTGAAAGCAAGGTGACATGAAATGCAAACTAGCACTATAGCAATCAGTCACTTTTTTTTCCCAGGTTGATTGTCTTTGCTAGAAATAAAATGTCCCTCCAGAAGGGCTTGTAGCTGCTTGTTTCAAAGAGGAAAATAATAGGCAGCATGTGTGAAACAATATGCTCTTAATATTGCACTTGGTTAAGAGCTGATGACTTAGATGTTACTGATGTTAGATGGCTTGCAGACAATGGAGAAAGGATCCTGGCCTCCAGAACCTCCAGAGCTTTCTGTATTGTTTTTCTTAAGCTTTTGCCCAGGCCAAGTAAAAGCAAAGACTCAACAGTTCTCAGAGCTGAGACATAATGGGGATACAAATGACTGGAAACTAATTTTTTAAAGATGAATTTTACTGAATATTTCACTTTCTACAGATGCCTTAGCCAGGAACTCTCTCTTAGACAAGTTAGACAGATTCTGAGAGAAGTTCTTTCTCCAAAGGACAAGACATTGTACTTCTGTCAAGAAGATGAGCTGTATGCTGGGGGAAAAGGTCGTATAAGGTGTTTGGATTAGAAATCATGACTGAAGCTATGGAGGCTGTTGAAGGTGAGACTTAGATGGTTGAGCTCCAGATGAACCTAAGCTCAATGTAGTCCAATGTACTACATGGAGCAATGTACCAGTGGTGCTGTCAGATGCACTTCTAGTCACTTCCCATGCAGCAGGGTTTCCTAATTGTCATTTCACAAAAATGCCTAAGTATGGCTGTGTCTCACAGCAAAATGAGGAGAAGCCATCCACACAGAAGACAACTAATCTGTATCTGCATCTACTCACCCTTCAGTCCTGAGATCTTGCTGATTTTGAGTACAAAAATGCTTGTAGATAGCATTGTATTTGGATGTTTATTTACTGAACATGCTATAAGCAGACCAACAAGCTAACTTGTTTTTCCCAAGCTTTTACATTGCTTTAAGAGAATAGCAATGAGTTATAGCTGCTTACCTATGCTAAATGAGCCATGGATGAAACTTCAGGCTTCCTCCCTAGTCCCCTGGGCCATCTAGATATCTCATGATCATTTTGAAAGGGTATAATTTACATGAGATTTTTTTTTCCTGCCTTGTGAACCATAAATTTATAGGGAGCCCCTCTGAAAGACTTACTGCTTTTGTGAGGCCTCAGATGAAGTCAATCAAGCCAACTAGTATAAAAGCCAAACTCCCAATTAATTCCATCCCTGAGGACCATGTTGTTTGCTGTTAGATTGCAAGGTCCGTGGGGCACTGGCTATCTCTTTCCCAGGTGGGGAGGGCTTGTGTTTTATAGGGGCATTTTCTCAGTCCATGGCTGGAGCTGTGCCCTCTAAGGAGATGAACATGGCTCTGGGTGGTGCGAGCACACTATGCAAGCCCTTCACAAACAATAAATAAATAGCTGAGGGGTTTGTTTCCTTTTCTCCTCAGTTGCTACCCTCTCTACTTGCTACATTCAATTATTTTTGGAAGCTGCATAATAAACAAAAGTTGTACATTTCAGCATTCCCAGACCAGATTAGAGAGGATTAAGCATCAAGGGGTGGCAGCTGGTCAGTTTGCTGCACATTTTTAATGTGTGTTTCTAAATGAAAAAAAAAAAAAAGAATGGTAGAAGATGGTAGAAAACTCCTGCATCTGCTCCTCAGGAAGCTGGAGCCTCAGTGAAGACGGGGGGTGAAGGGCAAGGAGGAGGGTGGGTGGGGTGAAGTCCCAGAGCTGCTAGAGGAAAGATGCTAGGAAGAGCTGAAAGTGGAGTAGTTTGTGTTAGTGACTGCAGGAGGCCTTGGTGGAGTCCAGAGCTGTCAAGATATTGGCTCTGGGTCCCATGCTTGCAGGCGGCAGTGTGCTGGTGGCAGGGCACTCTTGCTGCCAGGATGGGATGCTCAGCCCCTGATCTTACCCGCTGACTGACCTCTTGTTGGAGCTCGGCCACAAGAGTGTCAATTAGTGCTAATTGTGAGGGTTTTCATTTGTCATGTGGCCACCTGTCCGCCAGGAGCCAGGCTGAGACACCCAGCAGACCCTAATGAGCAGCTGTCAGCCCCCAGCCAGGCTCAGGCTCTCATGCCCAGGGCTGCATCCGAACATGTCTCAAGGTGAAGGCGCACGGACCCCCATTCCCAGGCAAAATCTGTGTCATCTTTGTCAGGTCTTAAGTGTAGCCTATATTTTAAGGGAATATAAACATATCTTCTTTTTTTTTTTTTTATTTTTTCTTTTACTAATTAAATTACACCCACCTCTGTAATTCCAAGATGTGTAATAAAGAGTGTAATTAAATGAAAGCTCAAGTCACTAATTAGAACAATTCTTGAAGGGATACATTCTCCCACTGACACCCGTGTAACCTCTATATGTGAACAATATGCATCTTGGCACTGCAAAATGGGCAAGATTTTTGTACAACAAAAAAAGGGGGAAGAAAATTTCTGAGGTCAATTTGACTTCACTGCCATTCTCTTTGCTGAAAGGCTTCATTTGACAGTGTATCCTCTAAACCATCCCAGCAGGGAGACAGGCATTGATGTGTGGTTTGAGGGTTAATGGTGGTGGGGAAGCCTTGACATAAAATCGTGCAATGTGCTGAGGAGGATTGTGGGGATGGATTGAGTGCTGCAGCCCCAGGTATGTTAATTCCCAGCCCTCCTTCTCCACCTCTCTTTCCTGTGAGGATCTACTGCCTTCATACCTCCTCCTGGTTCCTCAAACATCCTTTAAATGGCTTTAGAAAGCAGTCCTATGATCAAAATGACTCTGCATTTGTGTGTGTACATAGAAGCAAGGTTCCCTGATGCCCAGTGTAAAGCTCCTGCTTCAGAGAAGAGCTGCAGCAAGTGGCTGTGTTTGTGGCTCAGGGGCAGGCAATAACATACTGAGAATACCTGTAATTGCTAACACTGAGGGCATCCAACCTCCTACAAGGTGTTCCCTAAGTTTAACACTGCCCTAACTGTGAAGGGGAGCGCTGGTGAATATGACTCCTTTCATCCTGCTTACATGTTCCATGTTGCATCTTGTGCACTGAGGAGCTGAATGTACACAAAAAGGTTGGCAGGAGCTGGTCTGCAGTTCTCTCATGAAATTTTAGGGGACATCTGATAACACTGTTCCAGAAATGGGAAGGACAATCTTGATAGTTAAACAAGGCAGAAATATCTGTGGATGAGGGTGGATCAGACCCCAGCCCGACAGTCTCAGACACCAGGAATTGATCACCTTGGCAGAGGCGGTGATGACACATTGTGAAACTCCGCTTGCAGGCAGGGGATATTGGCTGCTTTCGTTATTCGGGGCAGCCATCTCACTGGGACCACGTTCAGAGGGAGAGGAAGAAAAAAGAGAAAAACAAGAAAAAAAGCATCTCTCTGCCTTTGCTTTCTTCCAACAGCACGCCAAGAATAGCTCTGCAGGGACTGAGCAGGGGAAAGCTGATTACACCTTTTGATTGATGGCACCTTACACATTTAGAGCGATTTCATACAGGAGCCTGATTTACTTGCGCATCACTTCTAGAGGAAGGACAAGAGCAAAGCCCTGGACTCAAACACCTCAAGCTTTTAGGAAGTTTGGAAGGGAATCTGAATTTTCACCTAGAAATTGCCTTGAACTGATTCTTCCTTTAACCATGAATCTACTCCCTGTTTCTATATTTCATCCCTGTGCCCCCCTTCTTAACGAACTGTCTCCAGAGTAATTCTGGATGATGAAGCCATTGATCACCATGAAAATCTCACCAGGCTTAGGATGCTCCAGCCCCATGAGGTATGGGTTTCTTGGGCTGTGGCTGTGCACTCTGCTTGACTCAGGGTTGCCCTGGGCAGAGAATCAAGCTTTGTCCATGTCATACTCTTACCTGCAGGAGTGCAGAGCAAAGGCTAATGAGGGGGCTGGGGCTGGGGCTGCAGTCACTTTCTGTATTTGTTACCAATAAAAGTTTCTATGTCCTTACCTTTTCTTTACTGTAAAATGACAGGTGATGGCAAATGCCACAATGAGGAGACACTTTGCAACAGCAGAAAACCCAGGACCTTAAGATGGACAGTTGCTTGCCAACATATAAAAATCACATGTAGAAATATCTGAGTCTGTATATTAAAAATATTGAACTGAAGGTAGCTGTATCATTTACAGGTATATTTTATATCTAATTATTGAAATTATACCTCTCATACTTAATGACTGTGTAGTGGGCTGACAAAAGCATCAGTTTTGTTCAGAATGTGCATGGAGCCAAGGAATTAAGTGAGGCCAAAA
Organism: Turnix velox; assembly: GCA_013400935.1. Classification (NCBI taxonomy): domain Eukaryota; kingdom Metazoa; phylum Chordata; class Aves; order Charadriiformes; family Turnicidae; genus Turnix; species Turnix velox. Next base: position 61,843 of record VZTY01021956.1, read on the forward strand.
ACGATACCTTAAAAGGCAAAGGTAAAATGTGATAAAACCATGGATTAAAATGGGCAGTGTTTGCAGTCTCAATTATCACAGTTTCTACCTTCATCCAGTGAATAAATGCAAGCCTTAACAGTATTAATAGTAACACTTCTGCAATGATGCATGCAGCTGGATGCCAATGCTTTTACAAAATACTCCCCAGATGAATACAATGAGGATAGATTGCAAACCCTTTATCTCTGAATGCTGTAAGGCTGGTGAGATGACTTATCTACTCACTGTAGATTTTCTGTCCTTCCCCTGTGGTGGCTTTTTCACTTTCCTTGACAAACTTGTAAATGCATCAATCCGCCACTGTCTTCCTTGTCACAGCTATCTGCACTTTTTGGTGTTGGCACCTTGCAAGCCTAAAATTTGGGGGAAGAGAACATCCTTTTAAGGTTACCTAGCCCTTTAGAAGCAAAAATTACTGGTAGTTTTTAAAGAGAACAATTTAATTTCAGTTTTTCAAATTAAATTTATTTAGTTTAGTGACCTACTTTTCTCCAAAGTCTCTAAGCATCCACATTTGAAATTGATGAAAACCATGGTTGCTCAGAGACCTCAGATAGGAGGCAAAATGTAATGCAGGCTGAAATTCTTTTAGTCTTATTGTGGGGATGCTAACTTATTCCCAAATTCAAATATCTGTGAGCTATAGTGAAATCTGAGAAAGAGAGTGTTTGATTCAATTTAGGTGAGAATTTGGAAGGCTGGTAGGCAAGCTACTTCCAGTAAGATGGGAGATAATCAGAGCCTGGATAAAGTTTTCACTCTACAGATTTTACTGACAGCCCACTACTGAAAGAAAAACATGTAAAGGAAAATATTTCTAGAAATTCAAACTCTCCATCTACAGTATTGCATCAGCAATACGGCTCTAACCCAAGAGGTTGGGAAGTCCAGGCAAGGGCTGGGACATGGCTGCTTCAGGGGCTACAAAAGAGAGTTCCTGTCCTGGGCTATGGCACATAGACAAAGGGGCAAGTGACATGTAGGCACAGATAGAAATAGAACTATAATACTGGTCATCAAGGACAGCAGTAAGGGTCAATAATAAAACCTGTTGCCAGGAAAGGTAAAGGAAAACAGGTTTTGTTGTGCTATGTTTAAAATGGAGATGAGAGAATGAAAACAAAACCCTCTGTGCCAGACCATGCAGAGTTCCCCTTTCACTTCCTGCAGCAGCATCCTCAGAAGCCAAGTAGATCTGAGAACAACTAAAAGAAAATCACAGGACATTTCTCTATTGATGGTTTGTGAGAACACCTAAAGATAATGCTGCCAAGGGTCAAGGAGACAACAGGGAGACTGAGTAGGAAGATAAGCCACCAAACTCAGGGGATACTGACTGTAGTCATGACAGTGGAGCGCAGATTTTTTGGGAGGAAAGAAATGGGGATTGATCACTTTCATAAAAGGAACTGCTGAGAATAAAGAAAAGATCTTGTAAATGTTGGTGTTGCAAAAAACATTTTAAGTGTGCGAACAAGATTTTATTGTGGCCAACAGGCCAAGAAAGGTTATTCTCTTCCTCTACTTTGCTCTCACGACACTCCACCTGAAGTACTATGTCTAGCTCTGGAGCTCTCATCACAAGACGGACATGTTAGGGTGGTGAGACACTGAAACAAGAGGCTGTGGATGCCCCCTCCCTGAAGGTGTTTCAGGACAGGGAACTCGGTCTAGTGGAAGGTGCCCCTGCCCATGCCTGGGGGCTTGGAACTAGATGATCTTTCAGGTCCCTTCCAACCCAAACCATGCTATGGACCTGTTGTAGCAGGTCCAGAAGAGAACCACAAAGATGATCAGAGGGCTTGGGCACCTCTTGTGAGAATGGGCTGAGAGAGCTGGAGCTGTTCAGCCTGGAGAAGAGAAGGCTGCAGGGAGGCCTTATAGAGATCTACAAGTAACTGAAGAGGGTCAGCAAGAAAACTGGAGAGGGACATTTTACTAGGGCATGTAGTGATAGCACAGGGGATAATGGCTTCAAATGGGAAGAGAGCAGACTTAGACTAAATTTTAGGAAGAAAATGTTTCACTCAGGAAGGTGAGATACTGAAACAGGATGCCTAGGAAAGTTGTGGTTGCCCCATTGCTGAAATAGTTCAAGGCCAGGCTGGACAGGGCTTTGAGGAGTATGGTCTAGTGTGAGGTGTCCCTGCCCATGACAGGGGATTTGAAATTAAGTGGTATTTAAGTGATATTCCACCCCAAACAATTCTATGGTTCTGTGATTGCACTCCTCTACTAAGTACTCCTTCTACAAAGCCACGTGCTCTACATGACTTACTCTAACTTCTCTTACATGAGCAAAACCTTGCATGGCTAGATAGTTTTTCAGGCAAGATGGGTCAAATTTTTCATATGCTCACACTTCGCAGATGTCACTGAAATCTGCAAGAAATTAAAGCATTTGTCTGAAGGCAGACTAGGGCTTCCAGCTTTGGGGTATGGAAGTTCTGTTTGGGCTTCTTCTTTTGAAAACCGAGCTCAAGCAGCTCCATTTTGTCTCCTCTTTTTCCATTTTTCCTTCCTTGGGTTCATGTACTGCTTTTGAAATTGAACTGAGGGAAATTTTTAAACATTTGATATAGCATCAAGGGAAGAATATCTCTGTTGATGGAAAAGAACAGTGAGAAAGAATAATAATTTTTTTTCTGAACTGAAAATATCTTAAAAGTGTAGCCCTGGTGCAATGCACTGTTATTCAGCATGTTTTTTGCTGTGAGATGACAAGTGTGGGGTGGAGAGTGAGGATGGAGTTTCAGATAATTCCATGAAACTATGCTGATTATCTGAGGTGTCAGATGTATATGTGTCAAGGAGCATTTGAGTCTTTGCTTCTTGTCAGATCATTTTTTAAATCAGGGTGCCTGGGGCCCTTCTCATCAGCAAAAACAGGATATAAGCCTTTCCCCCTTGAAGATGATTATCAGTTTTAGAAGAAGAACATTTGTATACTTTCAGAAGTCTGCTTGAAATGTAAGCAGGCAACTCATTTGGGGAAAGAGACAAATGTCAGCCCAAACTCAAGACTGAACTGCAATGCAGGCTTTATATATTCTACCTTTGAAAGTAAAGACAGTGGGTCAGCTTTTGGGGCCAGGGAAGCTGGTACAAACTGGATTCACTGCTCACATGCACAGTACACAAAAAGGCAGTAGAATTAACTCTGCTGTATGGAAGAAGAATATGAAGTTAAATTAGTAGTTGGCTTATTTTAGCAATGTCATTGCAGATTTGTGCAAGCTGCCTTTTTGGGTAGATCATACTTTCCTGTCTCTTGCATGATTGACTTAGAGACTCTCAGATGGCCAAATTGTGGAGGGCATGAACTCCATGCAAGTTTTAAGTTCTAATTCTTAGCAATGCTGAGGCCCTGGTATACTCTTTTTACATCTGCATGAGATGTGGCTACAAGGACAGCATCTCTTGCTATGCCTGCTTTAAGACTTCTTTTGCAGATGAGCTTCTCTGTCATTGCCATCCCTGAAAGGTCTGAGAACTCTCTGCAGGCTCTCAGCCCTGATGGAACTGTCCATGCTGGGAGAAACTTTAGGCAGTCATTTCCCACAAGTAGATGGTATCTCACAAGTCCAAGGTGTTGCATGCTGGGCCTCGTGCTATCTTCAAAGAACATTTTATCCTTGCTTTGGCTGCCCTGTGAATTTAGCTAAAGATTACTTGAAAATTCTTCTCTTCCTTCTGCATGATAAAGTAATATTTCAGACATTCTTCTAGATGCCTAGATTTCTTCAAGTTAATAAAATCTACCAACAAATAGGGAAAAAACATATTTTTGAAACACTGAGACTGCAGCATCTTGCTACTAATGCCCATAAGCAGACCTATACATCCCCCATGTGTGGACATCTCCTTCTTAACTCAGCCCAGAGGCCTGAAGGAGTATGGGACATTGCTCTGCAACGTTAGAGCTGATAAACCAAGGCACTGCCTTTAAACCTTGACCTGTAAAGAATACAAGGCACTACTTCTGCTCTTAAAAACAGAGTTGTCATTTTGGATGCGTCCCTGCCTGTTACCCTCCATCTAGGGGTGTTTGGATGGAGTTCTGTCACAGTCACCACTGGTCCCCATACCTAGAGGAGGGTCTGACATCAGTATCATAGAATAGTTTGGGTTGGAAAGAACCTTAAAGATCATCTAGTTCCAACCCCACTGCCATAGGCAGGGACACCTCTGACTAGATCAGGTTGCTCAGTGCCTTGTCCAGCCTGGCCTTAAAAATCTCCAGAGAGGGGGAGTCCTCAACCTCTCTGGGCAACCTGTTCCAGTGTTTCACTGCCCTCAACATAAAGAACTTCTTTTGGAAGAAGGAGACAAAACTGTTCAGGATGCCCCAAGAGATGAACTTTTCCTGCTTTGTTAGGGGCTGTGCTGCCCACACTTATTTAGGAAGAAGAGCAAGGGGAAAGGATCTTTTCTTATGGTTTGGGTCCTCTTATGCTGCAGAGGTTTCTCATGGCTTCCTTTATAAGGCAGCTACCTTTCCTCTGACTTGTTTTGCCTCATTAGTATGTCTTTGAATGAGAAACTGTCATCCTTCTGTTTTAAATGCTTTTGAGTAGTGAAGATCATCCCACAACCTAAGGTATTTTTGCTTGTTAGAGCAACTGCATTTTCTTACTTACTTACATTTTCTCTCCCTCAAGGTCTCCTATTTACAAACAATCTGTCTCTGGAATGATTCAGGATGCTGAAGCAGTTGATCACTGTATAAATCTTCACAGGCTTCACAGTGTGTGCTGTAAACATGTATGAGGCTAAAACTGCATCGTCTTGGCACCCCGCATTATTTCTTATTAAAAAATAAGTGTTTAGAAAACATTAGACCTTTTCATTTGGGGACTGGGAGAAAACACCAAAACTGGCTGTTCAAAAATGTGACATTTTCTGAATTTATTGTTTGAGCTGCTTGCCATACTGATAGGCTGTGAGATGGATATCTTCTGTACCTCCCCAGAACAGACATTAAACCAGCAATGAAATTTTGAGTTTGTCCACAGCAATACAAGCTCCCGGATGGCTCTGCCAGGGAGGAACTGGACCAGGATAAACAACCTCACCTTGGAGAGCCCACAGCAATCACAGCCCATTCCCAGATGGGTGGACCCAGGAAGAACAAAAGGAGAGGCTGCATCTGGCAATGACCCTACATGTCTTCTCTCATGGTTGCTGAAATATATGGCTTTGTCACAAGGCTCATCCACTGTCTGCCTGGTGTTCTGCCAGGTTGGAAGACTCAGGGCACAGGACAGTCCTGTTCGCTCCTTCATCACTCTACTTCTCTGGTGAGAATTTCAACAATTAGGTTAATTATTTTGTTAAAATGAAGAGGTATGAAAATTGGTGATTTATTTTATGATGGTTATTGAAAGGACATATAAATGTCTAGATCCACCTTTGAATCTGTGATACAGAGGTAACAAATCTCATTTCAGGTGGCCACAGAAAAATAATCTCATTAAATAATTGGTCAAAAAGAAAAAACTCGGATCCTGTGGTATAAAAGAAAACACCCATGGAAATGTTTCACATGGCCACATGCCCCTTAGCACTACTTATTTCTTGCATTTAGCTCTTCCAAGGTCATTCATAAAAGTGCAGCTGTGTGATATTGGGTAATATGCTCTGATAAGACTCCATGGTCTTTCTCTTAGATTAGTGGGAGTAAAATCTTTGTCCACAAAAGGAAAAGTGCAGTGATCAGTGGTGGCCTAACTCACAACCAACAATGACAGTTCTACTGGAGAAGAAATACCAGGCTTTTGTTTAAGTTGGCTTTTGAGTTTTACTTCAGTGATATTTTTTATTTCTGTGGATCTTGGAAATTTAACTGGTTCTAATTGTGCTGGAAATCAGGATACTACATTTATGTCCTTATGAGGACAGGCTGAAGGAGTTGGGGTTGTTCAGTCTGAAGAAGAGAAGGCTCAGGGAGGGCTTCTCAACACCTGAAGGGGGCTACAGAAAGGCTGTGGTAGGACTTTGAATGGGGTCCAGGGTGGTAGGACTAGGAGTAAGGGATGCAAATTGGAAGAAGAGGGGAGATCTAGGCTGGAGAGAAGAAAGAAGTTCCTTTCTGTGATGGTGCTGAGACACTGGAAGAGGTTGCCCAGAGCGGTTGTGGATGCCCCCTCTCTGGAGGTGTTTAAGGCCAGGCTGGATGAGGCACTGAGCAACCTGGTCTAGTGGGAGGTATCCCTGCCCATGGCAGAGGGGTTGGAGCTAGATGATCTTGAAGGTCCCTTCCCACCAAGTCCATTCTATGACTTATGCTTTGGGAGTATGCTCTAAGCACCTTTTAAATGGTGTAAATAATCTGTGCTATTTATTCAGCAACAGGAAAGCAGAGAAAGCAGAATGTTAACTACTTACAAGAGCTAACTGAAAATAGTTTGTGCTGATGCTGAGAGCAATATATGATTGATTTAAAAGCAGCATGTACTTGTTTAGTTAAGGGAAGGCAGCAGTCAGTTTGGAGTTCCCAGGAGAATTTCTTGAAATACAAGCCATGTATTTGTTACTACCTAGAACTTTAAATCAGTGCTGCCCAGTTTAGTGATCCATCAGCTGTTAAAAAATGTGGATTTTTTTTCTCCAGACCCAAATTCTGTGGTATAGTAATACAGATGTTCCAGCTTTTATTAATTGAAAAAGAGAAAGATAAAAGTATCTTTAGAGATACAGATATCAATAGAGAGGGCTTTCAAGTATCCTACCTTTCAGAAAAGATGGAAAATAGAAACCTTAAAGACTCAAGAGAGGCTGAACCAAGGGAATAAAAAAATCCTTGTCTGCAAAAATATTCCTAATTTTTAAAGTTCCGTAACTTTTGCATTCTTTAACATCTGCTGTAAGGACAAAAAGAGTTGTCCTGACTTCAGTTTGAAGGAGGAAACCCCACCTGACACCTTCATGTGTGGAGAATGACACTGTAGCAGTGAGTGCCACTTACTGAGTCCCCTGCACCATGTCTTCTTGTGGCTGCTGGGTTGTCCTGTGGGCACCTTGGAGTACAGCGTGTCCCCTGACAGCCGGTATATGAGAGTTCCCATCTATTTGGGATCAGGAGGCTGGGGAGGGCAAAGGAGATCAGGTGCATAGCCCGGGTCCTCAGGTGGCTGCAGCTAAAGCAAAGCACTCCTATGCCAAATGATGTTGATGAAGTCTCATTGCCATAATCTGGCTGCAGCTACAAGAAAGTGAGGAAAATGCCTTACTAAGTAGAGGATGGAGCAGATGAATAGAACATGAGTGAACCAGGTAGAAATGTTGTGACAGATCCCAAGTGAAATCCCACTTCTGCTGAATTTGGAACAAAACTCTTAGTGGGACACTGGGATTTAGTTTTCCCTCATTGCCTTTCCTTCACCTGTGGGAAAAGCCAAGATGGCAGCAGCATTGCAGGGTGCCACACTGCTGCAGTGAATCACAGCGTGAGTTGATTCTGATACCTCTTCTAATATGGTAATACATATATAATTCAAATTATAAGCTGTGGGGAACAAGTACTGTGTTTTCTTTTCACACAGCATTCAATAAAGAACAGGTACAATCACAGAAATAAATGCCTTCTTGTTGAAGGCAGGAGACTACCTGGATCACCTTCAGTCACTTTTCTCACATCCCATATAACGTAAAATTAAATTAAAACCTATATGCAACAACAAAGACAGTAGTAAGACATATGCTTTGTCCCCAGGTTAGAGATACAGTATCAACATGATTTTGGGTTTTGCACAATGATTTTGGATCCACTTCACCCAATACCTGGGAACCAAGGAAGTGTTTGACACCGATTCTTCTGCTTCCTCTTCTTGGGTGCCTGCACATCGGCTGTTAATCAGCAATAGTGACCATGCCCCTGCTTAGTTATCTCCTAGAATTTTTGACGATACCGCAGAAGTGATAGAAATTTCAGTGACAATAAAGCAGTGTGTGAGAGACTTAAACTCCAGATTTCAGTCAGCCAGACATACACAGAAAATATCTCAGGAAATTCTTGGTGATCCAGCACACAGACAAAGTTAGAAAGCCTCCCAGAGAACACAGCCTTTTCTTCTGGGAAATTACAACATCTTTATCTACTCAGGGAGTCGAGGGAGGTATGGAATGGAAAAATGTTCCTGTTGCAGTGTGATGGTTTGAGACAAGCAGTACTGCTAACCACAATGAAACATCAGTGTTACATTCATATCTATAGAAATCTCTGTGTGTGTCTGGGGGGGGGTGAGGGAAAAAGAGAGAGAAAAACGTAAAAATAAAATTAAATTCAATAACTTCCAAGGGAATGTCCTCAGGTGACACATATACTCTCAGTCTCTCAGACGATGAAGAGTATGCTACAGATTAGAATGCTATATGATTTTCTTTGCTTTCTCTCTTCCTTTGCATGTCTCCCCTCACTACAGCACACAGCTCCTCATCTTCATCACAGTTCTCTGCCTCTGGGCTTGCAGAGTCAGTCCCTGCCCTCAGCACACATGGGATGACAGCAAAGATGCTAATTTTCGATAGTATTCCATCCAAGGTTCTTGCTTTCTCCTTACCCTGCCCATCCCACTACCCTCCCTCTTCTTGCTAGCTTCATTTTCTTCTGTTTCTTTTGCAGCCCAAGCTTCATCTCCAGTTTCTCCTGTACTTCTCTTGGCTCTCCTTACACTAGCCAAAACCACTATACCTTTTCATAGAATCGTTTGGGTTGAAAGAGACCTTAAAGATCATGTAGTTCCAACTCCTCTGCCATGGGCAGGGACACCTCCCACTAGACCAGGTTGCTCAGTGCCTTGTCCAGCTTGGCCACAAACACATCCAGAGAAGGGGCAGCAGAAATAGAGATGCCCCTGAGCTTCAGGTAACCTCAAACAGCTTTTCATCCTGCTTATTCAAAGCATCCTTCATTGGGAATAGCTCACATCTGCTGCTTTCATCTACTTCTTTTGCAGTAACCTACAAGGACATTGGATAAATGAGCTGCCCATGTGTGAAGTGGTCACTTTGTTTGATCAGCAGGGAAGTCTTACTCCCTTACCTTTCCACATCAGCATGCCTGTCTGCATTATTTTCCAGTGTGAAGTGTAAGCCCACAAGGGCAGTCAGCCTTGCCATGGGAGACCTCTCTGACCACTTAGAAGTTATCGATGATGCTGCCTGTCCCCATGCTTACAGACACTGCCCTAGCTCTGTAAAAATAGATGCTTCCCAAATGTATGAAATCGAAGCAACCTCATGGGAAAGAAAGTCAGGTGTGCTCCCCACTGACACACCATTTGTGCATTATAAAGTGATAAAAGGGGAGATGCAGCGTGGAGCCATGCTGGCCTCCTGGTGCTTTTGTTGTTGCTGTTGCAACATGGTGAAGAATATCTAGACTTGCTGGTAAGTCAAGGAACAGCCTCTTCCTATTATGCCAGCTCGATTGCTAAACCGGCTTACAGTCACACATCTGCATGATCCTCACCTTCCCTCATCACAGACACAGTAGGGATTTCCTTGCACCATGCTAGCTTTGCATGGGGAACTATGATTTTATCCAGTGAAATCACATATTGTTACCTCTGTGTGTACAGTGGAAACAGCATGAGTAATGGAACCTTTAATCCTCATTTTTTCAAAATTAGATTATAGTTTTACCTTAATTTTCTCTGAGTTTTTAAATCCCTCCCAAGTGCTGAGCATGGAAAAAGCTGCTCTCCCTCTAATCACATTCCCTGGCGGCCCCAGTCTTGGCTGGTTAGAAGGGGCTGCCAAAGCAAATCCAGACCCCAGGAGACTGCCTGGATCACCTTCAGTCACCTTTCTCACATCTCTTGAAGAATTAGTTTAAGTGGAGCAGATAAAGTAAGTGCCATATAACGTAAAATTAAATTAAAACCTATATGCAACAACAAAGATAGTATTAAGACATATCCATCATGCCTCTCTATCTCTGTGCTTGCAGATAAGAAAAGAGATTTATAAGGCAGGAACTACTTCAGTGCTAAAACAGAGGCTGGCAATATTGAATTAAGCTGCACATATTTGTCACAGGCTCTTCTAAAAGTTGTAAGGTCTGCACAGGGAGGTCCTTTCCACACTTTGGAGCAAAACACATTATGCAGCAGAGCACAGTGAGTGGAGCCTGCCTTAAGGCAAAGGGCAAAATCATTGTGTGATCCACCCATGCCCCATTTGTATAGTTATAGTTTTAGAATATATGCTCAGTAGTGCTGCTGTGCAGTCACAGAACCACAGAATATCAGGAGTTAGAAAGGACCTCAAAGGATCATCTAGTCAAATCCCCCTGATGGAGCAGGAACATCTAGATTAGGTTACACAGGAATGCATACAGGCAGGCTTTGAATGTCTCCAGAGAAGGAGACTCTCCAGGATCCTTCAGCAAATTCCATTTAATTGTAATTATTCTGCAAACTGCAGTCTGCTAGGAAGAACTAAATATCCTTGTACAATCATGACAGTGTAGCTAAAGCTGCAATTAGCTACCTTTCTTACATCCCGTATAACTCGATGGAACTTCCTTTGGCCTGTAAATTGTGACATCTATACTTACAGGAACAGAGAATATTGCTGAAAACTTTGAACACTCTGGAATTAAATGCCAACAAAAGTCACTTGATTGAAGCACCTTCACCAACAGCAATGTGAAGATGTCATGCATTAATTATTGTAATTTAAAGTGCAACACCTAAGCTATGGTGTGGATTTGCAGCAAAGAGCTGCAGACTCCTTTATGCTCAATCCTTCACAAACACTGAATAAAATGATGGTCCTTGCCCTGAGTATAAGATACAAGGTTTCACAAATAAATGACACCTGTTATAAGTTGCAGATATAGTAGGTACACTATATGTCAAAGCAATTTCTCTCCCCTATATATAGATATAAAAAATATACATATGTATATGGTAGCATGGTGAACTCTATCTAAACTGCCTTACCTCTGTCCTGTTCATTACCTGACAGCTACAGCACAATGGTCTGGTGCTATCTGTGATGAGGTGGGGACTGTGTGGACCAACTGGCTCTGGGGTGTAAGTTAGGCCACAGAGCAGTGTCATGTTCTTGCTCTGAGTGCAAATCTCTGGCCTCTCTGACCCATTTCCACCACAAGACAACATGTTTTGGAGGCCAGCCTCCGCTAGCCAGGACTACCTCCTGATTGTAATGGCTTCTCCACTTGTAAAAGGCAACTTGTGCCCCTCAGATGTTCTTAAGAGCCATACATCTCCCCATCTGTGTCCCTCTCTGCCACTTCAGTAAGTGAGACATTCCCTGACAAAACACACTGATTGATATGTTTGAACTTTGCAAACTGCACCTTGTGTTCAAAGTTTGTGCTAGTGAGCTTATAAGTCCTCATGGGCATTTTGGGGTTTTTGAGTGCTTCTTGATGGCTGCTGGGGCCACAGCAGTGGCAGATGACCCGGATCCCAGCCTGACAAAAGCTTTTTTCGCCTTTAAACTCTCATCCACTTAGTGAACATTTTACCCCACCTTCTTTCGGGGTCCCTCCCTGCTTTAATCATCTTCATTGAGCTATTCCCTTCCCAAAACAGGTAGGACAGTGAATGGACAGCAAGGATGTGTTTTCCATCCCCTGAGAGCACATCTGCATAGTAGGTTCACAGCAAAACCACAGAGTTCGCCTGCACCTCTGGACTGCTCTGTATCCTCAGCCTCCTGAGCAGAGTGAGCTCCACAAGTTCATAGGTTCATGGCTTCCTTTGGTGGAATTGGTAAGCTGATCTCTAGTTAACATAAAAGTGAATGGTGAGGAAAAAATGTAAACTTGCAAGATTTGAATGAGGTGGTGCCATGAAAGCAAATTGTGTGTTTAATTTGCTTTATCAGACAATAAGTTGTGTTGTGAAAACACATCCTGTCACAGCTAGGAGGTGGATGGTGTCCTAATAACTCATTTCTCCTCAGCATCATCCCTTCCTCTTTATTTGCTGTGACGATGCAGATTTTGGAGTTGAATGTGTTGGTAATTGGAAGATGCTTCTCTCACTATATTTCAAGACAGATTTTTCAGAAAAAATTCCAATTGCATTTTCAATAATAAATATGTGAGATAATGTTGTGAATTCTTTGTGTTGTAGTATTGTCTTGAATTGACCCCTAAGTATATCATCAGTAAGTTTTATTTCCATCTTAAATTTCACTAATACTCTGCTTTTCTCTCCTTCCCTTTTCCTTTCCTCCAATTCTTTCTGCTTCTCACCATCCTTTCTTTCCCCTTTGAATCCAGCATCCTGGAAAGTTCAGTGAGAGCATCCTACTTGGTATTATTCATGCAGGTGTCTTACAGGACTCTTTTAAGCATGCTGTGAGGATTTGAGTTCACTCTTGGGCAAAGGTTCTGAGGAAGGTGACTTTATTACTCAGACAAGCTCTGCAGAATACAGATAAACTTTAGTGCTCCCCTCCAACTCTCTATTAATCTTCCAAAGCTCCCAGCACTGAGAGTTATCTTCATTACCAAGTTCAAATCACTACATACCTGCAAGATCAGTGGTCAATGAGTGCATGTGTTACTTGGTCCATGAGATGGGCTAAATGGATAAGTTACTTTCCCTGGTCAAAACCATCCTCTTTTCTTAATGGAATGGCTTAATTATTCCTTCTTTATCTTGGTCCTTGGGGACAGATTATTGAAGACAGATGGGCACAGAAGTGTGCATACATTAGCAAATGAGGCTGGATGCTGACATTCTGTGGCTGGCAACAGCTGCCTGATCCCATCCAGACACCTGTGAAATTGCCTCACGTGCATGGAGTGCTGTTGATCCCATGTTGTTCTGATGCCTTCAGCTGAGGACATGTGATGCCATGTGTTTGTGCAAGCAAAATCCCGGGCAATCTCATTGACTCGGCTCTCTGCGTTGTATCATATGTAACAGGAAACCTGCACAAATGTGAGAAGAGACATGGCTTTACAAAGTCATCCATTTGCATCAGTGTCATGTTCTCCCTTTTCTATTGCATTATGATAGCAATTATTTTAAAAATTGGTGATATCATTATCTCTTTGGCTGCCACGTGTTGTCCTTTTCCTGCAAACCCTCTGAAGTCACTTGTGTGGAAGGTGAGGTTTGTCTCTGCAGAGTCCAGCCTAGGAAGAGAAACATGATGGTTCTTTCAGCTTTTACAGGTGTGTTTTGGGCTGTTCTGAGTGAAGAAACATAATTGTAGAAAAGATCTTCCAGATCATTGAGTCCTACCATCAACCTGACTATGACAAGAGCCATCACTAAAACATGTCTCTAAACTCTATGTCTACCCATCTCTTAAGTACCTCCAGGGATACCGCCTCAAGCACTTCCCTGGCAGTTCCAATGCTTAATAAGGCTTTCAGTGTAAACATTTTTTCCTAATATCCAGCCTAAATCTTTATTGGCACAACTTGAGGTAATTTCCTCTTGTCCTATCATGTATTAATTGGGAGAAGAGACTGACCCCTACCTCTCTATTCCCTTCTTTCAGGTACTTCAGGTTTTGAGGGGAACTTGGCTGTCCAAACCTGACAGCTTGGTTACTAATTGAAGCACTTGAGGGTGCTTCAATTCATCTCTACACAAGTGCAAATGCACTTTGAAAGTGCAACCAGTGTGTTCATAACTGAGATATGAAGTGTACCAATTGTATTGGAGACCAGGTCCTAAAATGGTTTTCCAGGTTGAACCTCATGACCCCCCTGGCTCATTGCTGAGTGGTCTCCTAAGAAATGTGCTTTGTGTGGCACGGTAGAGTGTCAAGATGAATGACTGAGTAGGAAACTACTTGGGACAGAGGGCTCATGCTCCTTTTGCATCCCAGAGCATCAAAAGCCAGTTTCCTGGGCTTTGACTAGGACTATGACAATGAGCCACCAAATGAGCAAATACAGAAAGATTTTCCTTATCTCAGACAGTAGCTGTGCTTGACAGTGATAAAAGCTAAATTCAGATTGATAGCCCTCATTTTTTCTCTTTTTCTTCTTTTTCTTTTTTTTTTCTTTTGAGAGAGAGGATCCCGTGATGAGTGGTTTCATTAATCCTCCCACAGAGCTAGTTAGAAAACTTTGAAAAAAAGTCAGCTGCTGGAAACACTGTCTGGAGTCTGCATAACCTCATTTGCATTTTGATTTCTGTAATTCGAGTGAAGGCACAGGTTGTTCCTGCCAAATATCCCTTGCCTACCAAGGGATACACAAGGTAGAACTGCCCAAAGCAGCCTGACTTATGAGGACTGCCACGGCAACACAACCAATGCATCCCTAAACATTTAGTAATAAAAAATCTGTTGTTCTTTAGTCGCCAGGATTTAACAAGCCTAATTCCTAGGAGAGGTGATAAAAATTCATTAATCTAATTAAATACTTCTTATTGCCAAAGTGACTTTGTAGAGTAGCTTTGCTGAAGGATAAGTGCAAAGTAAAATGGAGTCCCAGCAGAGAAACAAACGTTAGACTCCAGCAAGCTGGTACACGCTTCATTAAACTCATAATTATCCTTTGGTTCTAAGTAGCTGATAATATTTAATGAGTATCCAAGATAATTTAAAGAAAATGTTTACTAATGAGGAACAAACAGTGCTATGGAAAACAGATATCTGGGGTACCATAGCTATGTATCTTACCTGTATCTTGTGTACTAGCTTTTGTACAAGTGATTTAAATGTTCTTTTTAAATTGTTTTACTACAGGCTGGTGTCGCTGGTTGCACAGAGATCTCCTGTGAAGTATGAGGCATCCTACAAGGAGAGGATGTGATGAGCAGCAGGTAACACTGCAGGGGATCAAAAATAAATCCAAGAAGCCTGAGCACAGAGAAAGGAGCAAGGCACCCTGGGGTCAGCATCGCCCGGTGACGTCAAATAAGTCGTCATGGCCAGGACTTTCCTGGGCATAATCTTTTCGCTTATAAATTGGGAAGGAAACTAATTTTTGGCTCCTTTTGGGCAAGCTCGTGTGGGCAGAGTGAGCAGACTGCAGCCTGTGCAATTTTTGTCACCAACTTGAATAGGAAAATAATTTGACTCCTGACAGCCTACATATCATCTGCAAGAGGAGAAGTGGGATAGCTGGCCAAGCACTAGCCAATTGCTTTCCTCCAATATTCCTGTAAAGGGATTAGTTTCTTCTGTGGGGATATGTGACTTCCATCGCAGAACACTCTATTTTGGAGATACAGCGTGTGTTTTCTTTGCCTTTCCATCACATAAAGCTACAGTTCTACATCTTTCTAGTGCAGGTAAATAAAGACTTGAGATCCTTACTTAAAATATGTCGGGGAAGAAAATACATTGTCTTGCTCTAAAGCTAAGGCAATGAGATGCAGGAAATGAATGGGTCATGAGTGAGGGCATCAGAGTGGGAAGGAGAGCTGTGCCTTGACCCTCCATCTACCTCTCATAAGTGCCTTGCTCCTGCTCTCTGTGGCTCTCCCCCCTTCAGAGCCCGAAGCTCCAGCAAGGATCCTTCTGCCTGCTGGCTCCTGCTCCTGTTTGCAATCAGGCAGCTTCATTAGGTTCATTGTGCCTGCCCACCCTCCCCCGCAGCAGAATTCCCAGAATGAGCTACAGTGACTCAAATCAGCAACATCACATCACAGCATGATTTGTTTTACATGGTAGTGTAAAAAGAAACACTGTGTATTGCCCTTGCCTTACCTGTAGTTTGCCATCCCCCTTATGGTGTAAACTGGCTTGATCTGTATCACTCACAAGGCATTTCTGGGAGCTTGGGGTATTACTTTTCCTAACACTGTGGTCTCCCTGCCTCATCAGTTTATTTTGAGGTTACCCAACTGGAGGGACACAGTCCTCCTTAAGATAAGGGTGATTGTGCCCAGTTTGATCGGGACCAGACTTCTAAGACTTAATATTGGGGGTTTTGGGTGAATATCAGCCACTGAGCTCTCTAAAGTCATCACAAGCTTTCCTGGGGTGTGTGGTGAACTCCAATAGCAGCCAGCACTTTGAAACCAGATAGCAAACAGCAGAGCAGAAGCACACATGAATATAAGATTAATGTAGATATTTCTTGCTTTCAGCATAGCAGGAAAAGAGCCCCTGCTTCCAAAAATACCTGTCTATAGCCTTGTGTCCTGATGGTGTATGTATATTATTGCAGATATTCTGGCATTGGAATGAAAGGAAATGGGGTCTGTGTGGATTAGCAGACCACATGCATGTGCCTATTTTATGGCTGTGATTATCTTTGTAAGGTGCTTAAATGCCACGAGTGTAGCATCCTATAAATGGGTAGACAGATTAGATTAGATCTGCAGCTCTCAGCAAGGGTGTTTATACCTGCTCGGCTCACTTGGAGGCTGAGTTTCTCTTTAAATGCAGTATTGCTAGCTGTTTCTCATGCCCTTTATCAATTGGGTTTCCAACCAGCAGCCTCACAGGGCTTGATGTTGTATCTTTGATCTCAGATAGATTTCTGCACATAAAATCATATTTCACACCAGCTTTGCAAGCTGTTATGTTAATTCATTGGTCGCCTACTATCCTGGCTACTGTAAGCGCTATAAATGCAGTATAAGGAATGAGTAACACCTATCCATACACCCAGGTCTGCTCCTGAACTAAAATCCAGGGCAAACAGCTCATGCAGGGGAAGGCAGGGTTTTGTTTCAGATACTTGCATATCAGAATTTCAATCTTTTCCCTGATGGAAATATGATTTCAGAATGGTTGAAAAATAGCTGGTACTTGGGCCCTAATGGTTATGCTACTGCTATATTGGCTGAAGCTGGGATGCTTGTTCAAATGCGTTGTCAGAGTGCCTGGAGATGGATTTTTGTAGAGCTTGTTGAGTTTGGGAGCAGGAACCAGGTAAGATTAGTCTTCTGCTGTGTTTGCAAGCCTTACAGCCAGTCACTGGCTTTCAGCAGGAAGAGTGGCAGAGAAAAGCTGCCTTTCCTGTATTTGACAGCAGCATTGTAGATGTGGCTCCTATTCTGCTGTGCAAAAGGTGGCAACCTGAGGAGCAGTCATCAGTCTACCAAAAATAAAGTGCCTGTTCAACATCTGAAGAATGGGTGTAGGAATGAGAATGGTTTATCTACCTCTTGGAGACAGGGAAAGAGTCATGGAACTGTTCTAGCCACAGAAAAGTTGTTTCCTTTTAAAATCTGAAGCACTCTTTCCTATTTACCACCTTGCAGCTGAACAGATATGCTGATGTGTTTACAACCAGCGTGAAGGGTAGAGTTAAGGTGTAACAGTGATGTGAGCTTCAGAGCTCAGTGGAATGTAACGTTATCCACGTGAAATGCAATTATTCCAGCTCTTGTTTTTAAATAGCTGTTTCTCTCAGTGTGAAGGCTAAATCACACAATGCAACAATGGTATTTATAAAGATGAGAGTTTTCTCTTCCTAGCAAATTTCCTTTGATTTTAAAGAGGAAATCATATGTAACTGAACCTTTCCCGAAAATCTATAAGGATTGCACAGAGCAAGAATCAAAAATCCCCTCCAGCAAGCTAGTCCAAGGGAGAGAGGTTACTCCTCTTGTTTCATGTTGACGTGTGAGGTGAAGGGGAGCACAGTTTGACAGCTTTCTGATGTCTATTTTTCTGTTTCTGACGAAAGTATCACTGGTTTTAGTATGGGTGCACACTACAATTAGGCCATGAGTACAGACTTAGAGCCTACTCCTGACTGTTATGCTTAACAGGAGCTGGTGATTATGACTCCTGGTGATCATGACTCTTGGTTTTAAGTATCTAAAAAGATGGGACTATTGCCCTCTTCAGTTGAAAACTGCAGACTGATGAATGTCTGCTCATAGGCTGCTGATCCTGGAGGGACTTAGGGTATTCTCTGTCTACAGCCTGTCCTGCTGGCACTGGCAAGACAGGAGGGACACCTGGCTAGACAGTGCCCACCTCCTCTCATTTGGGAAATTAACCATACAAGTAACTGAAGCAGGGAGTTTGTGGAAATGCAGATAAGTGTGGAAACAAAAGGTTTTCTTTTTTTTTATGATGACATAGAAAAACGCAGCAGGGTTTTAACTCTTCCAGCCTAAAATAATGCACCCAAATTGGAATTGCACCCATAACCCCTGGATTTTGATTATGCTAATAGAACCATAAGGAAAAAATATTGGAAAGTGTTAAGAAAAAGCAGAAACTTCAGCAGAAGAACAGATCCCTCTTACTACATTTAAAATTAATTCTCATGCATTCTTCAAAGTTTCAGAATTGAGATCTAGTTATGAAACTGTAAAATTTTCAAAGGTAATATCTAAAAGCAGCCGTTTCAGTGTGATAGGCTGAAGGGAAAGACTTTCTTCTCAATAATTGATGAACAGCACATATTAAGTATCCAGTGTACACCAGGTAATTATACTCAGATACTAGGTTTTCACACTACGTAAACAAATAACTATAATGGAAACCCAATTGATTAATGGTTAGTTAAGAATACCTGTAAACATAAGCTTCAGTTCCAAAACCCCAGGGTTCTTTGGGGGGCAGAAGAATTGTTATGTCTTACAGGGTTGCAAGATTTACTGAAATGTGAATTGTAAGCTTATAGAAAGGAACAGCACCAAAGGACAGAGGAAAAGACAGAGGATGCTCATCAACAAGATGTTCTCATAGGATCACAGAATTGTTCAGGTTGGAAGGGACCTTTCAGATTATCTAGTCCAAGCAAATTGACTTCAGAGATCCATGTCTGAAAAGTCTGAGCATGAAGGAAATGCACTGGCTATGGTCTGTGGACAAAGTCAGAGAAGAGTAACAGTTCATGGGCAAGGGTGTAATGTCTGCCTGTGTAAAGTCTTTGTGCAGCATGAGAACTAGGTTTACAGATATGAAATATATTTGAGCTTCTGGTTTTCCCTCCCCTGTTTGCCCACAGCCCTGCAAATATATCTCTTACCATTCAAACTTTTGTTGCACCATCTGAAGGAATGAGGAGGGGGAAGTGCACTGAATGGTGGACCATGTTCAGGAGCCCAAAGGCTCTTCTCAGCCTCCAGCTCCCTGAGGAGGTGTGGGCACACCAGATGGCAAACCAGACTCTCTGCCTACAGCATGGGGTCAGCACTTCTGCACATTGTGCTGGGATCTGCTGGTGAGTGGCACCACATCAGCCCTGGATTTATTCCATCTGTTATTAATGACAGCCCTGAAGGGCTGAAAGGAAGATGCCTCTCTTTCTCTTGTGGGTCACTGACACACCGGTGAACTCTGTTTTCCAGCATCAGATGTCTGCAGCCAAAACCCTGCTCGGTGTCCTCTCCCAGGCCGTGTTGCAGGGCAGAGGGGGGCTGGAGGGACCAGGGGGGCACAGAGACTCCTCTGTGCCTTGGAGCTCAGGTCCTTCCCTCAGTGGGTGCTTGCTGGATGT
Source organism: Turnix velox (assembly GCA_013400935.1). Taxonomy (NCBI): domain Eukaryota; kingdom Metazoa; phylum Chordata; class Aves; order Charadriiformes; family Turnicidae; genus Turnix; species Turnix velox. The sequence continues at coordinate 81,251 of VZTY01021956.1, forward strand.
GGGATGACCTTGTCTGTAGGCACAGGAGTTACTTCGAGAGTGGAACTGATGGCTCTGCAATGCCAGTTGTGCATTTCATATGGAAAGCATGTTTGCATCACTCAAAGAACTGCGCCAAAGCAACCAACAGCAGGGATGGCTTAATTTTTGAATGTAAGGCTTCATACCCATTATGTCATGGGTGCAGCATAGCATTCCCTCAAATTGTTTGTAATTCAGCATTTAGAATGATATGGTGTTACAAGTTAAGCAATTATCAAGACCTCAATTCCAAGACACAGAGGTTCCAGGTTATAGGTCTCATGAGTTTTATTTACTTTAATTCATGTCAGCTCATTATCAACCTCATCAGGGAGCACAGACTTAAAAGTAAGCCTGGATCAGTCATTATTCTGGGTACACACATGTGGATTAAGGGTCTTTTCATCTATAGGGTTTGGGAAAGAGGGGTGGAAATCTATATTGTTTCACTTTCCATTATTCAAATTTGCAAAATAATTTTTAAATGAGTAAGGGAGGCCATGGAGATCACTAATAACATCTCTTGTATCAGAAGTAATTTGGTTTGTAACTCTCTATGATCAAATCAAATAATCCTTTTATATCTGACCAAAATTACTTTGTAGAGTTCATGTGCTATTGCTAATAATTATCATCACAGTGTGCCTTTGAATCATTAGGCATTATGTTATACACATTTTTATGATGAGGGTGTTAGAACTACAGAACTGATGTCTCTTTCTGATGGATTCCCTTGAAATGCAAGTAATTTTCAGCTGGTTTGCAAATAAGATGGACACAAGCAGCCATTGACTATTGAAATCCCTTGCAAGCTACAAGTCAGTCTTCATGACCAGAAAGATGTCATGGTACCTCCAAGATCCCAACCTCCTCCTTCTGCTCTGTATGTTTAATCCTTCTGGATAAGGACAATAACCACCTTTAAAAATCAGATTAATTGGTATTTAATTGGCCATTATTGCTTTCATTTTGACACATGTTGTTTCAAAGTAAGAATGCAGAAATTCTGAACTGATGTGGGAAAATGTGATCTGAAGATGTAGCCCTTTTTATGATAAAACTGTAGGCAAAGTTCTTAATCTTTTCGAAGTTATTTCTCTGTCCCTGGGGATTTCTTACTGCACTAAATCTTGTAGCTATGTTTCTCATTTGGGGCATCATTTTGCACAGGTGGAGAATTATGATTCTAGTTTCTTCTAGAAAGCTTTACTTTATTCAGATTTCAACATAAAACATAGTAAGTGTTGGTGTGCTAGTCAAAGTTTCATAATTTATTGGCCCTGTGCTAATGAATATCGAGTTAGAGACTTTTCACTTCCTCTTCTATTTGCAGGTTGATCCAAATCTCACAAAATACAATCTATTTTGTAATTTTAACCACTATCTTAATTTTAATGCAAGACTGATATCCCTATGTGGCTTTATGAGACGTGTTCTTTGCATGATATTGCATTTTGTGCATTTTTGATAAAGGCCCTGTTTTGCCGTGCCCCTGGGATTTTGCCACTGATAGTGGCTGAAAAAACCCTACAGGATGAAGCCCTGAATTCTAGGTGCCAAGTGCCAGCCATCAGGATATTTAAGCCTTATGCATGTTACAACAATGTACATGAAACAAGAGAAAACATTATGTTGCTCTTCTAAGAAAGATTCAAACTTTTTCCAAAGTTGCAGGGTTTGAGGCAGCTGCCTGAACCCATCTCTTGCCAGCTTTAGCTTTGAGTTGAAGAGGAAAAGTGTCCTACTTCAAAGCAGTCATAAGAAATGAGGCGGTTTGGGAGAGATCATTTCTCAGATAATCTGGAGTCTGGCCATCCAGGCCTTGGCAGACTGTAATTGATACTTTGATTTTCACTAAGAAGTAACTGGGTGGCCAGCACAAAGTAATGAAAGGCTTTATTACCATACAGCATCTTAGAAACCTCCTCCATTGTACAGTGACAACGAACTAAAAAATGTTGAACCAGAAGAGCCTAAAAAATGAGAAAAAACAAAAGAAAACTTTCCCAAGAGCCGTAAGACACGAGGAAGAGAAGGCACAGGTTAGGGCATTGGGGCTGGTCCCTTCCCTCCTGGGTCCTTTGCCACACAGACTATGGCACTGAGACCACCAAGGGGGTACTGCTTTGTCCTCCACCTTTGAATTAATCCTGAAGTGCATTTTCAGTCTGTGCTAAGTTGTGCCTCTGATGGGTTTTACCCTGTTTGTGGCAGAGCAGTAGAAGGGAAGGCAAGGAGGAAATAACAGCTCCTGTGAAGGCTGCAGAGTCCTGTTATGTGAGAGAGCCTCAGCACCTGGTGATTGTTTTCCCTCACTTTTGGTGAAAAAGTATGTCAAAGGATGTCAAGGTAAATTCTTCTTCTCCTTGCTTTCCTACCCTTCCCCCTCTGCTCTCCTCCTTCAAGTCTGTCTTTGTGTCATCTCTTCAAAGTACACTACCTGTAAAATATTGATTCACAGCAGGCTGAGCTGCCAGGTTTAGATTTCTTTTTCACTGGCAGCAATAATAAACTACTACAGGCAGTGCAGGCTCAGTACCAGCCTCATCACTGCACCACAAGCACATTGGTCTGTCTTTTGTGTGACTCAACATAATGAAACAAGGACCCAGAGGTATCTCAAAGAGGAAGAGAGAACTGAGAAACAGCCATGGGGGACATCAAAAGAGCCTAAGGAGGCTGTAAGTTGAGAAACGTAGCAAGCACCACCCTAAACAGCAGTAATGGCAGCTCTGTTTACTCAAAATGACTTGTCAGAAAAACACAATACAATAAAACAACTGGTGCCACCTGAGACTGAAAAGCAAGAATAAACAAAACTCTCTACTTCCTCTGTTCAGCTTAAAAACAGGAATACCACCCACCCTTAGCTATCTCATAGTTTTTATCTTGCTGGAAAAAAAAGTGTCAGGAATGATTACAGGAGGGTAGGAAGACCCTCAATAGCTTATGGCAATGCTATGAAAATTGTGCCTGGTGGGAGCGGTATCAGTGTATGCAGTATATGAAATGTATTCCAGCTTGATCAGAGGCACAGCTTTCTTGGCTTGTAAGCTATAAAAAGAGTACAGCAGAGGTCTTTGAGTAAGCCAAAGTCCCACGTTGGTGTGTTCCCCCTTGGTGTGTGCTCACCAGGGTGCTTGAAGACTGAAGTAGTAAAGTCAGACAAAGGACAGATGTAAAATGTTCTTTGCAAACAGTGAGGGTTTAGGGCTATGTCTGGAAGAAAAAAACAAAACAAAATGAAAACAGAACAAGGTATTTTTTTCCTTAGGCTATTCTGCCTGCTGTATTACTGCTTTGGCAAATATATGTGTCTGTCTATACTTTTGTTTATATTTGCATCTTCTGTTGCCTGTGACAACTTTTATTCTAAAGAGTTCTCAGGAAGAAGCATCTGGGAAAATGTCATATGAGTGCTTGTGTTTTTTGCTGTCACTTTCCTCAGATTTAAGAGCTTGGGGGAAGGGAAAGCAAGCAAGCAACATCAATAAATTGATAGGAGGCAATGGTTGATAGGATGCAATGATGCATTCTTGTTTTACCAAGGCAATGCAGAAAGTGATGAAGGCTCTCTTGGCAAACAGAAATGAAGTTATGAACAGCTCTGGTTCCCTACAGATGTTATCACCAGAACTTTGCATCTCCAGTGAGGCCAGAATGTATCCTTGAGTCCAGAAGTTACAGTCCTGCAAGTAGCTGTCTACTCTTCTCAACTTTCAGTGTCACCACTCTTTGGGAACCCCTTCCAGCATGGAGCCAGATTAACCAAGGAGCCCTTGCTGTGGTGTCGCAAATTTGGCTGTATCCAAACAGGGGCACTGGAAAGCTCGGAGAGGAGGGATATTGCCCATCTTTACATATCCTTAGATGTCTGTGTCCTAGCCAGCTACCAGGCTGGACTGAAGAAAAGGAAGAGACACTTCCAGGGTTCAATGTTTAGTTGATGTCCAAGGGAGGTACCCAAGAGCTGTCATGCACTGATATTCCTGTAAAAGCCTGGCTTGGTGCACAAAATAATGAAGTTATCTTAAGAATATTGGAATTTTGAAAACAGTGTAGTTAAGGGGGTTGTTTACTCTGAATTATTATGCCGAGTTTCCAGCTTCTCTGTGACCATAAGCCCTTAAAAGGCCCTCATCAGTAGCAATGGTGGATTTGCTGTGGACATCCCAGATCCCTCTGCCACCTCTGCTGCATCCACAACTCCCTTGCATCTCACCAGCTAGTTGTGTTACCAGTGCTCCTCTTCCTGTCCCACTGCCCCTAGTTCTGCTCTGGGACCCTCCATGCCAGGTCAGTCATGGGCTGCTGGGGTTTGGGGCTAGCCAAGGGGCTAGCAGTGAGCACGTGTGAACCCAGTCAAGCAATGCCTGAATGTGGCCCACACTGTACATGGCAACAGTTTGTGGCCCTCGTCATTATTCAACCATTGATTTTTTTTGCAGAGTTTGTAGGAACACCGTATAACTGCAAGATCTCTCTTTTCTGGACAATGGGATCAGAAGTTGCTAAGAAATAGGGGATATGTATACAGCATGTCCTCATGAACTGGGGCTCATATCAAAAACAAACCCACTTGGGTCCTGGGCTAAACATTCTTCCCAGGATCCAGGTCTTGGTGGTACAAATAAATTCCAGAGGTGGAGACGATGCAAGTTATAATTTCTTCCTGGCTTTGACTGGGTTTGGCGTGTGATGGAAATAATTTAATACCAGATTTTGTCACTGTCATTGCTGCTCAGCAGTGCAATGGAACCTCTGCCTTGCCTGCCTGAAGGGCTGTTCCTTGCTGTATCCACAGACCATCACTCACAGGGGCAGCTTGTCTCAAAGATGAAGGATTTGCTGCTGTGGGAAGCTGAGGTGTCTCCATCAGTAGTGCAGGAACAGCTTGGTGTGAGCAAGTGCCAGCACTGGTCCTCCTGTGACCTTGCCTGTCTCTGTGGTGATTTAGCAGGGTTCAGCTCACTACTGGACCCCTCACCCTGGTCAGCTTGTCCTGCTCTCACTGCCCCATCAGAAGCAGGGGGGCTCAAGAGGATCCTGCTGTGTCCAGGACTCACTTCACCCAGGAGTGCAGCAGCATGAAAAGAGCAAAGCTCTATAACATGAACCACTCATGAAGTTTCAGTAGTGAAAAAGAGGGTAGAGACCCTGTGTTAGTAGCAGCCTTGTTTTGACAGCATTTCCCCCCAGTCTTTGACACAATTCCACTCAGTGTGTTCTCGAAGGTGCAGACTAGGAGAGACAAAGAGAAGACATCCTTCCATCATTTCCCTCATCTTTCTGTTACATGCTGTGCAGAAGGCTGACAGCAACTAGAGCTATTGTATGCAGATTTATTTGCATAGCTTGAACAGAACATGAGGAAGGCAGCAACTGTCTTCCAAGGGATGATCTCCCTGGTTTTGATGTGCTCTTCTTTTGTATCTTGGGCCATAAACCTGGGGCTTCATTTCATGTCTTTTCTGGTGATGAGCACACTGCTATCAGCCAGGAAAGGAGTTTGATGTGAAGCAGCACAAAATGGTGCTGCTGACAGTCCTCTGTAAAGTGGAGAAGAGAGTTGGATGCACGCATTTCCCTCCCCTCCTCTTTCAGGAACAAAGTGATGTCTTGCCACCAGCGGGGTTTGGCAGAGACCTTTCTGCAGGTGTGATGTAAATCATGTCTGCGCTCCTGGCTGCCTTCCTTCAGAGTAGATGGGGAAGGTCAGCACGAGTGCTGCTCCCTCCCTCGGGCAGACAAGGAGAGGGTCAGGGAAACTGCAGAGAGCTCCTTCCTCATGCAGTGAAGGAGGAGGAAGCAGGAGAGGTGTCCCTGTGTGGGCTCATCCTGTACTTTGCTTATGCCTTTCCTCTCCAATCTGCCCCTAAAGCAAGGACTTTTTGTTCTGTCTCCATCTCAGCCACCAGGAAGATCCCTGAGATTCAGGAGAAGTTGGTAAACAACTGAAGATCTGAAAGCTTTTAACCCTTTGCCTCACTCATTCATTTTTTAACCCTTTGCCTCACTCACTCACTTCTTGTCAGCCTGCCCAGGCCCTGCCAAGCTGGATTGAGGATCTGATGGCAGGGAGAGTGAGTGGGACAGCAGTCATGTCTTGCGTCTCCACCGTGGAGGAATAATTGCGTCTCTCGAGCGTGGGCAGCACTGAATATTCATTACATTTTCCTTTTGCCTTTGTCACAAGATTTCACGTTGCTCTAAAAGGAGAGAAAATAAATACTTAGTAATGCCTTCAAGTTAAAACAATCGAGCCAGAGCAACATGTTTAAAATGCAGATGTTCCCTGTCTAATTTCAGGCAACATCCAAGGCACACTGGCCTTAGAGGGCGGTTGCTGTTTCCCTGCTTGCATGGCAGGAAATAACTCATTCCCACCCCATAGCCTACACAGCCTCACTTCTCCTCTTCATCCCAGCTTTCCCATCTCTGTATGGCTATAGTTCTTCCTCATTGATAAAACAGGGAGAAAGAACTTGCATGTCTTCCAATGAGGATGGTGAGCATTGGTTTAAAGATCCCACTGCTTTGAAACAATGAGTGTGAGTAAAAGAAGGAAAGGGTAAATGCACACATGAAAAGGAAAGGGGTTTATCCAATATAAAAGCTGATAGGAAAAAAGGACCAAGAAAAATGCTGCAAAGAATATAAGAGTCACAAAATTTTCCAGGCTGAAAGGGACTTACAAGATCATAAAGTCCAGCCATTAACCTAGAACTGAGAAAACCACCACTAAGGACAACATCTACCTGTCTTATAAATTCCCCTAATATTTTCTCAAAACTGCACCTCTACTGCAGCAAAAGGTGCTGGAAGACACCATGAAAAAGCAAACATAAAATCTTTTCCGACAGGTCTGAAATGCTAACACAGACTGTTGCCATAGGAGTCTGGGAGAAGGATTTGGTGCAAAATACACTATCTAGCAGTCTGGACCTGCAGAAAGAGGTGACGGGGGCACCACGGACATACTTGGTTCCTCTTCTGCCCTGAGTTCCTATTACCTGAGGGTTTCTTCTGTTTTATGTAGGGAGACTCCCAGGAGGAAGACTGCTCTTCCTCATGTCAGTAAATCTTACACCACCTGCTCCATTTAGCTCATACTATTTCATATGAATCAAGGTTTTGTGGCATTTATTCAGGCTAAAAATCACCTTAATCGATATTAATTTGTGCCTTGTCATCCCTAGTATCTTAAAATATTTGTAGACAAAGCACCACTTGCTTTTCTCCCTGAGCCTCAAAAAATGCTGTGAGATGAAAGTGCAATTCAATAAAATAAAATGCCCAAGAACCCACACCCATCAGTTGCAGCACTAACATAACTTGTGATTTAAATCATACTTTGAGCCAGAAAAAGGGAACAAACCCTTCTGAAAAGACTCTGTTTCTCTCCACAGGACCTCTGCATACCAATCAGGACTCTAATAAAGCCATGAAGGACAGAAATGGCTGGTAAGGATTGCTCTTCATATCTTGGCAATATGACATGGAGCATGTTTACAAATTGTGCACACTCCTGATGAGTCAGTTGGGCCACTTGTAGCTTGTTGATGTGTTTTCTTCAAGTTCCACTGGTCAGGAATAGATGATAAGTTTTGCCAAGTTGTAGTTTCCACTTCATTTCTTTTCATTTATTCCATGACTTGATCATTAATTGCTTGCTTGCAGTTGGGCACAATACTCATGTCATGTTACTTCTGTCTGTCAGCAGGACTTTTCAGGCAATAAGGCTGATGCTGCAAACACTGAAAGCAAATGTCAGAAACTAAGTTTTTCTGCCTGAAGTTATGGTGTTTTGGTGGGTGTGACTGGAATTTATTCTCTGTGAGCGTTTAGCTAAGCACATGAATGAAGTAGAGCTGCAGACCTGCCACCAGCAAATTCACTTGATAATCTGAGGTTTAATCCAAATTTTAGTGCAGTGTTTTCCTGGTTATTATACTTGTGATAAGGAATTAAAAAGCCCCATTTTCTTGAGCTGTTGGTTGGCTTTGGTGAGCACCAAAGGCTGCAGAAACAGGGGATCTGGCCCATGGGGCCGTCTGATGGCCAGGATCATACAAGGAAACAGAAAACCAACTCTTGCAGTCACTGAATCCCCTCTGAAAAAGAGAAATCCCTCGAAAGAAATGGAAATAAAGATCTTGACTTTTCCAGTTTCAGCTAAAAGTCTGTGACCTAACAACACAAAAACTAAGATTCAGGGCAAGAAGAAGGAGGACTCAGTTTCAGTTCTGTGAGGAAAGTCCCAACCTGGCCACAGTGGCAGGAACTCAGTGACAATCTGCTTGATTTGCAATTACTTTTTGCAGGAGAAAAAACGCCATTTTTGCCAATCATTTCTTTGTACTTTGCTATCTCTTCTTAAGAATTCATGATTTTGTCCTAGAAAGAATTGTGTGCATAATCTTTACACCTTTATTAGCAGTTTATAGCAGATACCAAGTCTGTCTGATAAATTTAGACTTAACTTCATATTTTAAAATTTTTTGTGTTTTTCTTGAAGGCCTCATGACTGCTGTCTTTTATATCTGTTCTTGGTTTCATGCTATAGACATAAAAATTTTGCTTGTGATTTAATTCAGAGTCTCTGCTCCTTGTTCTCCTCAATTATTAAGAGCTCAGCCATTCACCAGAGGTTTGTCTTTTATATAGCTTTTTGGTTGTAGCTTCCTTTCTCTCAGAGGGAAGGGCCTCCATGAAGATGAAGATTTAAGAATTAATGTGATGGCTCTTTGCAGAAAGCATTCCAGAAAGCTCTTTTGATTTTCTGTTTCCATGTGAAGGCTTTTAAGGGATTTTTTTTGAAATTTCCTATTTTTGCTGAAACATGCTTGTTGCTGTCCTGATTATATGAAAAAGCTCATCCTGACCATTAGAAGCAGGACATTCTGTGGCAACATATTTTTATTTTTTTCTATTTCTTGAGTGGTAATTTTTCCTCATACTCTTCTCTTCATGATAACAAGAAAAAAATGATGTCTATGCAATTTCTTCTTAAATCCTTTACATCAGTTCCTTTTCCCCCCACAGTTGTTGACTCAATGATGGCTTGTCCAAAGGAAGTTTGCAGAGTGTAATGTATTTTCCAGAACTATATTTCTTCCTCAGCTTTTCCCATAGTGCTTTTTATACTGTCGATGTTACAGATGGATGAAAGCACTGTGTGTTGCATCAAGAACTTAAGCATCCACTAAACGGATCTGCTGCACAAGCAAAGTTAACAGCCAAAGAGAAGAAACTAAGAACATGGACAAGTGCTAGGGAGGCTGAAAATTAGTAAGTCAAAAGCATGAAATGCCATTTTAAGGCAACTCTGTGAAATAAACAATGGAAAGATGACCCTTTAAGTTACATGGTATTTACTAAAGATCCAGCAACTTTTAATACTTTTAATACTTGTCCTGACTTCATCAGTGAGAATAGAGTGTTCACTTTATTTTTGTTTAGTAGTAGATTCTCTTCTCATTCGCTTGATCTCCCAGTGGCTTGTATAATTTAGAGGAATCTTCTTAGAGAAAAGATGAGCAAATAAATTCCATCATTCTATGAAAAATGTTCTAAGTATGTTTAAATCATCTGTTATGGAGAATCTTCCAAGATAATAAAATAAAAATAAATAAAACTTTGTTGGCAGGTATTAAGAATGTTTAGCATCTGGGCAATTAAACTCCTTTTTGGTGAAAATTAAAGAAAAAAACCAAGCAAGACAGAATCAAAACTTGATGCTATTAAACTCTGTGTTTCCTTGGCCAATTTTACAAGCTGATGTATCAGGTAAAACAGTAATCCAATGCAGTGCTTGCATTAACCTGACATCCTCATAGACAACAAATACATGCAATGAATGCCAGTAATCACAATTAAAGTTATCCTAGCTGTCAAGTCTTTAAACATATGTAAAATGGCATAGAAGCATAAAAACCTTGTCCTGGCCAGTCTGTGAGAGAGCATAAAGCATATGCACAGGAGAACTTGGGTCTGACCAGCTCCTGTACGGAATCAGTGAAGACTTTGCCAGAAAGTGTAGAAGAGAAAGAAAATTATCCCTACTCAGTTTGCATTAGTTAAGTTGGTGGGGGAATACAATTCAACTTGTAACTGGAACTGATCTCTGTACAATTGCAACCTGATGTTAGGTTCAAGGGCTTCCAACCTTAGGTTTTTGCCTTTGTTAGTATGGCATGCACAATGGAGATAGATCCCCTCCTCTAAGATTTGGAGATTTTCATAGGCACAAGTTGCCAGCAACACTCAGCACAGTCTGGAGATCCTACTGCATTCAGGTGAGAATAGCCCACTCTGGCCTCCACTCTCCTTGGAAGGGAACAGCACTTCCAGATGTTTCTCAGTGCAGAGGATGGGATGACTATTGGCTGATGTTTGAGACAGCAAGAGCTGGGGACGTTTCACTGTGTAGCCTGGAGGAGTTGCTGTATTGCAGGAGAAGAATCAGAGCTAGTTCAGGCACAGCACTCAGAGAGTAGTCTGAGCAATTTGCTCCTGGATTTCAAAAGGAAGGATACAAACATGCATGCTATTCTGAGCATTTTAGGGTTTAAGAGCTGATTGACTATCCTTATCTGGGAATCGGTGAATGAGCAAGGGCACCCAGCCAATGGGTTATGCTAAAATACATCTGGAATCCTCATTGCATCCTGTGGGTGCTCACAAACCATGGCCAGCCTACTATTGCTTCAGCTTTTTTTTCCCTCTTAAATACAATTTGAATGGCAATTAGGAACAGTCAGAATTTTATCATTATTAGTGTTACTGCACATAACCTTGGACCCTAGTCCCATGCCTCTACCAGATGCGAAGTGCTGGTTGTGTTGCATGTGTGGAGAGGTTCTCTGAGGAGGGTTCCCATTTTCCATAAGCTACAGAGGCCAAGGTGGTTATTTCCAATAAAGTGACAATCAAGACAGATTTTTAGCAATTGTATTAAAGCTGAAAAATGATAAATGGGGCTTGGTCCTTCCTATGAACTTCCACTGTCCAAGCATGGCGATTTTTATAAGGCGCTTTAGTACAGTCTTAGATTTCTAAACCCCTTAAATAATTTCCTAAAGGGCTTTCCCACAAGCTGCCAAATGTATAATCCTTTCGTATGGATTATAATTAGCTATTGTTTGCCTGGTGCTTTAGATATGTAACATGCAAAACATGGTTGTAAAGAGTTTATTTTCTAGTGGGACCTGGGGAGTCCTGCTCTGGAGGTGGCAGAGCTGCTGCTGGCAGGGCTTGCTGCCAAAGCAGTGCCATTGCTTCAAGGTGCTGGTGATGGGAGAGGATGAAAAAGAAGATATCTATCTATCTAAGGGGAAGGACTTTTTAATATGATATCGGATGGGAGGACTAGAAACAATGGATGCAAATTGGAAGGGGGTAGATTTAGACTTGACATAAGAGATTCTTTACAGTGAGGGTGGTGAAGCGCTGGAACAGGTTGACCAGAGAGGTTGTGGATGCCCCCTCTCTGGAGTTGTTCAAGACCAGGCTGGACAAGGCACTGGGCAGCCTGATCTAGTGGGAGGGGTCCCTGCCTATGGCAGTGGGGCTGGAACTCGATGATCTTTAAGGTCTCTTCCAACCCAAACTATTCTATGATTCTATGGCTCTCCCTGATCCAAAAGATGTTTCTCAGTCTTCCACTTTCTTCCCATCCTTTCCCATGTTCTTTTTTCTACCTCAGCCACATGCAGTATTTTTATGCTAACTCTCAGAAAATGTCTAAATATTCAGAAGAAAATATCTGAAAATAAAAAAGCATGCTATCTTTGGCTAAAGTGAGCAGTGGCAGCATTCAGGCTATTTCTTTTTTAAATGCACTGAAGCAGATTATTGCCTTGGTGGATCTATGAAGACTACGAAAATCATCTGATGAAACAATGCTTGTTTGTCCACACACTTCTTGTGAAGCAGCCATTGAGGAAATAGTTTGCACATTTCTGAGATTTAAAGAGAATGNTTTTTATGCTAACTCTCAGAAAATGTCTAAATATTCAGAAGAAAATATCTGAAAATAAAAAAGCATGCTATCTTTGGCTAAAGTGAGCAGTGGCAGCATTCAGGCTATTTCTTTTTTAAATGCACTGAAGCAGATTATTGCCTTGGTGGATCTATGAAGACTACGAAAATCATCTGATGAAACAATGCTTGTTTGTCCACACACTTCTTGTGAAGCAGCCATTGAGGAAATAGTTTGCACATTTCTGAGATTTAAAGAGAATGCAATGTTCGTGAAGCTGATGGCTGATGTCAGCACTCACAAACTTTACTGCAGTTCACCCTTCTTGACTGTGTCTGAATCAACAGGTAGCATAGAATCATAGAATCATAGAATAGTTTGGGTTGGACCTTAAAGATCATTGAGTTGCAACCCCCCTGCCATAGGCAGGGATACCTCCCACTAGATCAGGCTGCCCAATGCCTTATCCAGCCTGGTCTTGAACACCTCCAGAGAGGGGGCATCCACAACCTCTCTAGGCAACCTGTTCCAGTGTTTCACCACCCTCACTGTAAAGAATTTCTTTCTTATGTCAAGTCTAAATCTACCCCCTTCCAACTTACATCCATTGTTTATAGTCCTCCCATCTGATATCATATTAAAAAGTCCTTCCCCTGCCTTTCTGTAGGACCCCCTCAGGTACTGGTAAGTTACTATAAGGTCCCCCCTGAGCCTTCTCTTCTCCAGGCTGAACAACCCCAACTCCTTCAGCCTGTCTTCATAGGGCAGTTGCTCCAGCCCTTTGACCATCTTCGTGGCCCTCCTCTGGACCCGCTCCAATAGCTCAATAGCATGGCTTGGTAGGACCAGGTATATGAAGTGACTCAGCTGATACCAAAACCTTCTGTTCAGCCTATGCACATTTGGTTTTATTTGATGTGATGCTGAAGTGTGAATGGCCATGGCAGTAGAGAGAACATGGAGCATATTCATCAAACATAACCCGAATGGAGCAAATGTGCTCTGACCATGCCTCCAAATCCCACACACCTGGGCTCCACAGAGACTCCTCCCCTCCCCAGATGTCCCCTCTGCCCACTCTCCTATTTGCCCCATTTGCCCCCCCATGGGGCCTGAAGGGTGCTCCTCCTGGTGTCTCTGCTGCAGGACACACCTGCATTTCCGAGGGGACATGGAGGGAGGAGAACGCCTGGTTAGGCGGGGGAGGGATGGGTGGAAGGGAAGGTGATGGCCTTGTGTTTCTATTTCTTGCCTTAATGCTCTGTGGGGCTCACCTGAGAGAGGGCAGTCTGTGTCCCACCTCAACTCTCTCGGGAACTGGTGGCAACTGTTTCCTAATGAGAAAGGCACTGAAACTCAGCACCAATGTCACAGTGGAGTCCCCGCTGAGAAAATGACACCAATGGAGAAAAAAGTTCCTCTTTTGGTAAGGTGCATGAATATAAAGAGACTTATAATTGGGTTTCCTTAAAGACTTGGAGAACTAACACTCTTGCAACTCTTCACAATGAAAGGAAGTTCTTTTAAATTCTATTAGTTCTGCAGCCTACATTTTTTAGAAAAGTAAGATGTACGGCTTCTGAAGAAAACCAGGAACAATGAGGTGAGCTGTATTTGCATTCACAAGTTATTCTGTGGTGGCACGTTGTCATCTTTTGTAGAAATATCACAACTTTCAAAAAGACTCCTTTGAAGCTAAAGAATTATATTTCATCTTGTTTTCTAAAAAGTTACACTGAATACACACTTTGAAATGACAATGTGAGATCTGACTGCCCTTTAGCATTGGTTTGTCACCTAAGGTGCCCGTGTTCAAATCAAGGTCATTGTGTTTTCTCCTGTCTGTGGATTATAGTGTACATCAGTCCTGGCATATCCACACCACTGGGATCCCAGCATTTGGTATGAAAGAATATGACTTATCCCATTTGGATGATGAACAAGAATGAGCTAATAAGGGCGTTAGATTTAAATACCAATCTCTGTGCTGAATGGTTCTACAAGATCATAGACAAAATAGATGCAGGGCAATGTCCCATACAGAACTGATGCTCTACAAGATTGAAAAGATGGTTTAAACCTCTGACTGAGGATTGAAGTGCTGAAAGACTTCTGGTCTCACTTGTCTGTATGAGGGCACAGTCACAAACTTTTAAGACAAGGCAACCGTGGTAGAACTGTGAGTAGGCCAGGCCAGGCTATCCCTAGGCCAGATTAGCATTAAATGCATTAAAGAAATGCATTTAACATCGTGTTCTCTGGACTACCTGTTCTTCTTCACTGTTTGTAGGTTTTCACCATCATCAGTGCTGCCAACTAATGTGGGTACAACCAGGAAGGGCTTTAACCTTTCAGTGAAGAAGTCCTCTATTTTAATGTAGTAATTAACTGTCTTACTGCAGTCTTATCAATACTGTGCTTTTATTCAAACAGTTATTACTCTGTAGAGGTCTAGAGTCCAATCCAAAGCTTGCTGCTGACTTTTCCTCCATGACACAGGCAGAAACTTCACCTGTCCTGCCCTTTCCTCAGAAGCTAAAGGGAAAACAGTGAATTTTGGCAAATTTGTGAGGTCTCTTTCATTGATCTGGGAAAAATGCTTTGCAGCATTTGAAAGTGAGCTATGCAAGGAAGTCTTTTGGGCCAAATCCTGAACACCTTAAACAGGCAAAACCCCAGCCTGGGGTACGTCGGAGAAGAGTGACTGAGACAGCATTTGTTGCAATGGCATTGATATCTCTCTGGTTATAATGCACAGAGAGTGCATTTCTTTCCGAGAACATGCCCAAGATCTGGCAGAAACATGTTGTTTCAGGATCAACTTGCTGTTAAAGAGGCATCAATTCTGCTGTAAGTGCTATTCCATTATGAAGAGCTGCAACTGCTGCTCTGACTTTATGCTAATTTGAAGCCTGGAAACACAGACCATTCAGCCATTAGAAACTGTACATCGATTAGGAGATCTGAGTTTGGTGCCTTGCCAGCTTTGCAGATTTCATATATGACCCTGAATAATTACAGGGCCAAATCTGTAAATGGGTGCATTAACCCCAGCTGAAGTGCCTTGCTCTTTGCCACGGCCCATCTAAGCAACAGCTTCTCGTTTACACCAGGTATCTTCCTAGCAGAAGGAAATATCCATCCCATTCCATACCTGTTTTTCCAGTCAAGGAAATCTTTGTAATAGCTTCCTGAGTGCATATGATGGGATAAGATTGTCAGTAACAGAAAATACAGAAAGTTAGATGCAAGATGATAAAGGGAAGAGAGAAGGCTTAGTTTCACATATGTGGAAGAATCAGAATATCTGGAAAGCTGTAACTTGGACTGAATAACATAAAAGGAAACACAAAAATAATACCTGTATAACAGAACAGAGCAACAGCAATTTCGTTTTTGACCGTGGATGGGATTTTGCTACCACTGAATGTATTTGCACAGCTCTGGAGCAACTCTAGTCCACAGGGTCAAGGATGCCTTTCTCAGGTCCTAGGGTACCTCACGCGAAGTTCCTGCTTTTGTTCTTCTACATTTCTTGAGTCTTCCAGGTTTCTCTAGTCCTTCTTTGCAGACTCCAGACAGAGCATCTGCATTGCAGACTTTTGTGACTGGAAGGAGCACTGGGGTGCTGGGCACTTTGTTGCCCACAGCCCAGGAGAACCTGGCCCTCCTTTCCCAGTTGGGAATCCTTCATCTCTCTGTGCGTCAGTTCCTTATTTGTACAGTGTAGATAACGGCGCTACCCACTCCCATAGGGATTTTGCAAACAGAAATCTATGAATACAGTCTTTGGGATTAGCAGAAAGACTGTGATGATTGGGATCATGTAAATACGCAGACAGATCTCTTAGGGAAACAGCTGGTAAAAGTATTGGGAGGGATTTAATTCCCCTTTGAGCAATTAAAATGAGAAAAGGCCATAGTTCTAAATTACAAAGCAAGGGAGAGTAAAACTAAACTGGAATGGATTTTACTCTGCTTAAATGAGAAAATCTGCAGATATTTGTAATTAGGTAGTAGAATTTTCTGATACATTCAGTTGCTTTTACTACCCAATGGTTTACAAAATAGAAGTCATCTCTGAGACCTACAGTAATGGGTTTAAATAAACCCAGTGCCAATTAATATGAATGGAAAAGCTTGTACCCAAACAGTCACAAGCCTGGAACAGTGAGACTGTTGATGCTGTCATTTATGGAGAGATCAGTGCTGAAATATCTGCAGCGGAACTTGAGATTTAAGGAGGAATTGCATAGCCCACTAGTGTTTCTGTCTCTAAAGGTCAGCTGTAGAAACAGATGGTCAGGAGAAACTGGCTGAAAACCCTATTGTGGTGGATATCGGAAATTAAGATAATTTTTAAATCAGCAGAACAGAAGAAGCAAATATTATCACTGGTGATCACAGCCTTTTCCACTCTCCCAAATTGTTCTATATGGTATTGAGACTCTGAGCCAAATGGCCAGACATGGCCACTGTGCTGAGACACTCTGAAATCTCATGGCAACTTTTCTTGCTGCCATGGGACTGGGAGTGGGGCAGCTGAAGTAGTTGGAACCTCATCCCAGTCATTGCATTTCTCTTGGTAGCAGCCTCTTGGGTGAGCAGGGAATTCCTGGTGGCCACTACTTGTGATTTGTGCTGTTCTCCAACCCATGCTGCTTCTGTGGCAGGTGGCATCAGCTGCTGGGGCTTTCTGTGCATTCTCTTTATTTGGACTTCAAAAAGTGTATTTCTTACTGCTGCCCTATTTTTTTATTCTTCCATATGCTCTTATTTCAAAGCCTATCAGTTTGTATTTATTAGAACTATATTTTCATTGTGCATAACCATTCTTTGATACAATATCACCATTGTGTTGGTACCAAAGAAGTCTTCATTCCATCCTTGCTTATTTTGTTGACCTTTGGAGAACTCCAGTGTGTGGCGAGCCCTCATTAAACCCTGTCTGTAAGCAGTTCAGCTTGCTGCCTGTGTCAGTCCTGAACTCAGTGAGAGGGTGGAGTCTGGAGAGCCTGGAGAGCACAAAGGAGTAGAGAGGGCCATTTTCAGGCACTGGGAAAAAACAAGAGTTCCCATAACCCACTATAGGAGTTGAGTCCAGACAGTGCATAGGATTGACTAATTGCACATTTGCATAATGCCAGACACTGTAC
This sequence comes from Turnix velox, assembly GCA_013400935.1. Lineage (NCBI taxonomy): Eukaryota > Metazoa > Chordata > Aves > Charadriiformes > Turnicidae > Turnix > Turnix velox. The sequence goes on from VZTY01021956.1 coordinate 98,411, forward strand.
AGATGTACTGCGTCTTTCTCAAAGCCCTCAGAGCCAATGGCCCCTGTATCACACCAAGGCTTTAACAATGTTGCAGCGGGAGGTACTTCTACCTCCTCTACACTGAACTGCATCTCTTTTCGCCTCAAACACACACCTCTTGAAAAAAATCATCTAGCTCTCATTTTCCTGACAAATACTTTTAGTGGCCATATTACTCCTCTTTGCAGATCTCCTCTGGTTTCATTTTCCCTGCCACATCATGCATAACCTACTCAGTGTTTCAGGTTTTTCTTACCTATACCCTCCTATGCATTAGGCATCCGTATCACTCCCCCCTGTAAGTTTGGTCCCCTGGTCTGCCTAGACTAATAGCTTCCCTTGCTAGTTGCTGTGTTTCTAACAAGGGTTTTCACAGTTTTCCTGAGCTGCCCCCACTCCTGGCAGGTTCTCTGCAAACACTGCAAAACTGGGCATTACCTTCTCTCCAAGCCAACAAGGCTCCCCATACACATTGGGAGTGCAGAGCTGAGGCTGAGACCACAACTAGTCCTGCTGGTCAGCACTCTGTCTCCTCATCTGAATCCATTAATCTACCACCTCCTCTTAAACTTGCTGCCTATTGTTGCCTTGCTTAAACAGCTTGCTGTCTGGTCCACACTGGTTGCAAACCCACTACACTGGGGCCAGGATGATGAATGGCACTATGAGGCACTAAGATTTGCTGTGTGCATTTGTTATTTAGTGTAATTATGTTATCTGATTTTTTTTTTATTCTAAGTGATGGGTCATTTTACATAGCAATATATGATTTCAGGGCAATTGGAGGCTGACAGAGGGCTCTGTCTTTACTTACCCTGCCTTGAGGACATTATTGATAATTTCAGGTGTATTAGCAGGTAGGATTTAACTCACCTAAGAAACGGATTTGAAGATTTTTTTATCCTAAGATAAATACACATGTAATATGCCTGTTCTCTGTGGTTTCCTACAGCTCGTGGACTATATGGGCACCCCAAAAGGAACAGCTCAAACACAGGAAAAAAGATGTGGTGCCTGAAGTTGAGCCAGAAACATCCTAACTGCATTTCCCATCTTCCCTGCAGTGATGACCAGGCATGTTTTGGACTCTTCCATTTTTCTCCTGTAACAAAAATGCCTGGTCATAGGGTAGTGGGGGTGTGTAGAAAGATCTGAGAGGGTTTTGAGTACAGACATGTAAGGTGGCATTTGGAAGTGAAAAAGGGACAGGATTTTTCTCCCCACTTCCAAGGTCCATTAATTTCTTCTATTTGTCAGAGTTAATGTATTTTTATCAAATGAGTATTGTCCAAATTCCTATTAAAAAGTGTCCTTGAGTCCTGCTTAAATATCAGCTTTTCAATTCATGTTTTAAAAATGAAGTGCAGTATTTACAGGAATATGTCAAACTTACAGACTGTGTTTAGTGACAGGGATCATTTGATAAACTGAAGCAGTTAGATCCAAGAGTATTCTGAAGGCATTATCTGTATACTTTAAGTTGCATGCCTGATCATTCATTCTGTGAAAAATACCAGGATAAAAACCCCTTCAGCCTTGACTGTTTCTTCTCATCATTGTTTTCCTCGTTGGTGACAGAAGTTTTTTATTCGAAGCTCATCTCAAACATAAGTCTGATTTAGTTTCTGTATGAGGTCCCCACAGAAAGCCTGTGAATACTCCCTAATTTTTGGGTGCTGGATTTTACCCTGGATATCAGCATTTAGAGTGGCTTCAGAGCACCTCTTCCACCAGTGTCTATTGCCCTGTGAAGTCCTATGTCCCTCAGACCTCTTGTGAGACACAGTTCCTGTCAACACCTTCACAGACAATTTTTGAGATGCTAACCTGTTGTTTAAATTAAAATAATTGTGAAAATGTATTGGTCTATGTGGAAATGAAAAATGTTGGGATGGGTGTGGGTGGGAAAACCATGTCAGGAGAATCAGCCTTGACTAAAATTACAGCCCTGGCACAGCTGACTGCATGTTGCACAAGGATCTGAAATGGTATTATGATGTGGGAAGCAGGTTTAGTAAATTCAGCTCTTTCACTACTGATAATGATGTATGAGTGCTTTTTATCTCTACCATTAAAAGCTCCTTTCCCTTGGGTAGGGTTCACAACTCATCACATTGGCAAGCAGGAAGTTCCCATGTATCCCTTGTATTTAAAAGCAGAAGATGTGAGAGGATGTAGTCACCCATTTCAATGGTCTCATCGCCTGCACAAGCTGGCACATAGAGTTAAACGACAGCTGACATTTCACATAAAAAGGGTGATCAAAGGCATGATGAGTTTTCTCAGTCTCTGAAATTAGGCAAATTGTGTTTCCAGAAGACACCCTGTTCTACCAGAAACAGTTTCCTGAGAGATCAAGTATGATTCTCTAGTAAAATTATGTGGAAGTATAGGTCCCAAGAGTAGGGTCTGCAATTATGATCAGCCTGCCCATCACAGGCTCTGATACCCTGTGCACGTGATGATTTTCTGCAGGAGGAGATAATCAAGGAGTTCAGTGCTTGAGGGGCAGCAGGGACTAGGAGTTGGTGTCATTCAGGAATACAGATAAGCTCCTGGTTCCTGGAGAAGAGCTTTAGTATGAATTGGAGAGGCAGCTGTTGATGGTACTGTGCCCTTTGTGCCCAGAGGAAGCCCTGAGAATGGGAGGGTAGATGCTTTGGCCAGTCATAAGGACCACAGCCCTTGAAATCATAGCAGCTGGTTAAGGGGCAATTGCTCTGTCAAAAATGTGATCCCATCTCCATGCAAGTCTGTCAGGGTGAGGATGCCTCATGCATCTAGCAGAGAACAGTAGCAGCATGCCACACTTTAACACACATCCTATTTCCTCCTGATGAAGCAGCAGAAACCAGAATTTGATTTTAAGCTTCCATTCACTTGCCTTAATAGACAGAGTTTCCATGTAAGCTTGCTTGCCATGCTCCTCATTACATTTGACAGTCCAGACTTCCATTTCTAGTACAAGAAGGACCCTGTCCTGCAGCCATCCTCATGATTTTTTTTTTTTTCCTGCATGGAAAATTTAGGAAACACTTTGAACAGCATGATTTTCCCAGGTACCATATTCATTATTTTCTCATCAATGTAATAGGCAGATTCTCCTATGATATGACAGGAGCATTAACAGAGATTACAGCTGAACAATCCCTTTTACGAGAACAGGCCCTTTATCACTGTCTCCTACCCCCTTCTGTGATAGTCTGTGATTTTTCACAGAGACTCAGTTTCTGAAATCTTAAGGAACTATATTAAACACCACTGTTGTGGTTTCTTTTCACTTTGCATTTGGCTTCCTCTTTTTAATTCTGAAAAGAGAAGCCTTGAATCTGATATAGGATCTGTATTACATGAGCAGCAAAGGGAGGAGTAAAGCAACCAGGAGAGCCTTTTGCAGATTTTTTCCTCATATTCATCCCTTCTCCTCCTCCTCCTGCTTGAGATTTGATTTGCTGTTGAATAAAAAACCATCATGAAACTTAAAATTTGCTCTAAAAACAAGGTCTAAATAGAAGTGTTAAATATGCTACTACATCCACCCTTTTCTCAGACTTGATCGCGTAGAACTAAAGATAAAATTTCTTTTCCAACCTATGTGCTTTCAATATATAAATTTGTATTTGCATATTTATATATAGTTAATACAATAATATTTGAAGTATATGTATTTATCAGCACCAAAATGCATTCTGAAAGGGGAGAAAAATGCTGTGGTTTTCATATTACAATCAATTTTTGGGGCATTAGCTGAGAAATTTACTGCTGTGTTCTACACTTAGATTTTTGTGTGTTAAAAATGATGTTGTCACATACGTAGCACAGGTGGAAACATGACACAAAAGGAAAATCATGCAGGTGCCACATATAATTGTTCCAGACTTGTAAAATCTTTGGCAATGCCTAGACATTTCTGTTTTTTGTCTCTGCTATTTTGTCTGTTAAATAGGTCTGTTTAAAACACAGTAAAACACAAGACAGTGTCTTGAAAGAAATGAATGAAAAAAATCCCACCCATCCTCCCTGACTCCCACTTCTCCCAATTTCCCAATCAAAACCTTCCTTTACTTCAGATCCCAAAGCTGGAGGTGTTAAAATTTCCACACTTTGATTCATTCTCTTCTGTTTTAAGAAGGAAAAAAATCCCATGTTTCTGGTGGAGAGGTACAGAGTGGATATTATCTAAACTTCCAGTGAATCACAGCTGACAGTGTTGCTATTTCTAGGCCAGAGAATCACTCTTTGAACAAAATGCAATCGCTGTGTCTTTTCAACCTGCGCTTCAGCAGAGTGAAACAGCAGGATTCCCGTACTGTATAATAACTGTCAGAAACAATTTCTGCTCTGTAAGTGAGGTGAAGCAAAATGTCAAAATATTTGAATACATTTCATTGAGGATATCTTCTTTTAAATTAGTGGAGGCTAGAGGAAGAGAATCCTATTCTCTCGCATAATAAATATGCATGGAACAGTAGGGCCAAGTGAATTCTAATAAAGCTGGGTCCTTGCTCATTAATGTGTTAGAGAACCACAACAATAAAACACAATAATTATTAGTTAAAGAAATGCCAGCATTGGCCTTTTACCAACACTCCTGAACATATAAATAGCAATAAATTTAGATTGTCTGAAGGCGCTGTGTTAATTACCATATTTTATAAAATGCCTTAGGTAGAGGGGAGTAATCACAGCGACAAAGAATCCCAGCCCCAGTGTATATATTTTGTAGTTTGTATGGTTGTATTCCCTAAAAATCATTAGCTAGCCTGTGTCATCTTAGCTCATACCCAGAGAAGAATGCTGAGGAAATTTTACTAACACCATCTCATAGTTTTCCATCCTCACAGATCCCAAAGAAACTTGTGAAGAAAACACTTGAGATTTGTAAGGCCTGGAGCTGGGATACCTTCAGTATTATTGTCTTGAGTTTGCAAACAATTCTTGTCCTTCCACTTGGTGCTTACAAGCACAGGCTGGAAAAGGCTGCACAAGTTAACAAAACTCCTGCCCAGTGATAAATCATAGAATCCTATAATGAGGTCATCTAGTCCCACCCCTCTGCAGTGAGCAGGGACATCTCACACCAGATCAGGTTGCTCAGAGCCTCAGCAATCCTGGCCTTGAATGTCCCCTGGGATGGGGACCTCTGCCATCTCTCTGGGCAACCCGTTCCAGTGCCTCACCACCCTCACAGTGAAGAACTTCTTCCTAGTGTCTAGTCTAAACCTGCCTTGCTCTAGTTTAAAACCATTGCCCCCTGTCATATCATTGCATGCTCTGACAAACAGTCCCTCCTCAACTTTCCCCTAACCCCTTCAGGTACTGGTTGGCTGCTGTGAGTTCTCCCCGCAGCCTTCTCTTCTCCAGCCTTAACAACCTGACTCTCACAGCAGTAGCTTTGTGTCCAAGAGGATGGATAAAAGTAGCACCTCATCTGCATGGCCCAAAAGCTGCCAGCCATGAAAGACTATTTACTGACAGATTTAAGAAAACTGCAGAGTGCCACAAGAAGAGAGCAGCCATGGTGAAAGGCACAGTCTTGTATCTGAGGTTTCACATCAGTGAGAGAATTACATGGAAGCATCTCAACAAGACAAACACGGGAATCCTTCTAAGATACCACAGACAAGTCAGCTCCCTGCTCTCTGAAGTCCCTTTCAATCTGATATGGTGTATTGAAACACTAGGATTATGGATGCATCCAGCAGAACATTTCATCCATAGGTATGGTCAGTTCAAGGTGATTCAGAGTCAAGCAGAAAAAAACCTCCCAGAATCAAAACAAAAAAATGAGGAAAGGAAACAGTACCTCCAGCTGCTGCAGTTCATCTGTGAAAACCTAAATATCACATAAACATTAAATAAGGGAAAAGTCAGTGAAATACATAATTGTAGAGGTACAACTCTAGCAAGAGGAATCCAAATACTTACAAAAAAATCCTCCCTCCAGTTTCCCAAATGAGTGTTGTTGGTGGCTGTTTTGAAATGCTGAATTGGCTCCATCACTAAGGTGACAAGCAGAAATAACAAGTGCAATTTATAATGAGATAGGCTCACATACAGATGCATCAACAAGGGCAGGAACTCTCTGTGTCATTGGAAATAAGACTGGCCCCAACCTGATTTAGGTTTCATTAGTTCTCACAGCTCGTTATGTCATATTATGAGATAAGAATTCATTCCTATTTGTGGTTTTACTGCCATAACCCACTAAAGTGTGTGTTATTTTAAAAGTTGATGATGAAATGTTCTCATATGATAAAGCCCTTCTATAATAATTTTTAACTTTAAAATAAAATTGCATATCTAATAGCTATGGACTGCTCAATAAACTAATGATGTTTCCTTGAATTCCTACTCCTTGTGGAATTTTATCTTTTGCCTGTTTTGGTCTCTGTAAAGATCTTTCAGGAGGTGAGTAGACTCTGCTGATGAATTCTGATTGAAAACAGAAACTTTTTGTTTAAAAAATAAACATTTATGGAAAAATGAAAAATGGTAGCAGTCAATTGCCTTGTTTTGAAATGTTGGTCAAATTGGTTGCATTCTCAGCTTCTACTAGTGAAGGAGTCTAAATCTAGCAAATACTTATCTAGATGACCAGCTATCTATCGTAAGGAGTTCTGAGAGCAACCCAGCACATAACGACAGATTACATTATATTGCCTGTACTCAACACACTCCCAGTTGCACCAGTTCTACCAAAAAGCATTGTAGTTAATAGGATTTTTTCTGCATCTCTCAAATGCATTTCCTCTGTAGACAAAAAGAGAATTGTGATTACACTCATTGATTACACTTTTAAGATGCCTGGGTGATTTTATTTTGAAGGCAAGTGATAGCAAATAAATACTGTTGTTTTCTTCCAGATAAAAACTTCCTCATTTGTGAGGATTCAGCTTGTTGATGTGATTGCTGGGCTTTATTATTGAAAATAATGTAGCTGGAGATTACAGGTTTCTTTGGTAATACTGGGATGAAATTACAAATAATTTTGGTGGTGTTCAGAGAAAGATAATGGCAATCCTTGGTAACGTACAGCAGTCTGCCAGAATTGATGAAAAGAAGAAGGAAATTTCATCTAATCCTCATAAATTGAGTGTGAGAAATATAAGGTTTTCTGGACAATGCTTGCTTTAGTTCTGGCTTGTTTTAAATCTCAAGATGAAATATATATATCTATTCATCTAGGCATGGTAAACACAAGATTGGTGTCAATTGTGTGTTCACAAGTATTTTGAGTAAATTCAATAATCATTATCACCTTGTTTTCCTCATAGTTTCTTTGTGTTTACCACTCAGCTTTTTCATAATTGTTCCTCAAGCTTTTACAAGAAACAAAACATGACAGACTTGAATGTGGGGGTACAATACATAATGGAATAATCATTAACAAATAAATAAAAAGGGAGGTAACACAGCCCTGCCATGGCATGTCATGTAGTCTCATAAACTCTGTGTTCCCTCTCAGACTATGACTGACACAATTAAAATTTCCTATTTGATACAATGTAGAAAGTTTAGATAGAAACTATTGAAGCTGGAGAGCAAGTTTGGATCAATGCTTTTTCATATTACTGTAACAGTTGAATATAAAAATTCCTGTAAACATTTCTTATGCAGTTGACAGTAATTATCTGTGTAAGATACAAACTTCATAATTTTGATAATTAAATCCCTATGTTCCTCACTTGTCCTAATCTTTTAGCTTTTATTGTTTCCTACTACTGACTGTGTTCCTTTCACCACTTTTCCTATATTCTTTATTGAAACAGTTGGCACTTAATGCCAGTTGTTCCTCAGGTTTGTGCTCTCTATAAAGCCTTCTATTTAAGCAACAAATGGAGTGCAATACATGGAAGTAGGACTGTAGATACTGGATCTATAAACTGATTGAAAAACACATCATGTTGCTTCTTAAAAGACGGGGATGGATAGCAATGAAGTAGCAAAGTAAGGCCTCAGCTCCTTGCAGTATTTTGCCTGCTTGGGGCATTAAACCCTTGAGGTGGTTGTGTGGTAAGGGCATAGCTGAGCTTTCCTTCAAAATTGACTCTGGTTCCTTTTTCAACAACCTCATATGTGAGCTATCCATGAGAACCCATGCACGTGAAGGGCTGTGACTGAGCTAGGCTAAGAATGATCATGGAGAGAACCTTCATAGTACAGAAAATGTATGCCAAAAGTTGTGTCAGTTCCCCAGTACATTCTTTCATTTAAATTTTTTCTTCCTTAAGGAAGTATCCCATACCTTTGCGAGTTCGTTTTGTAGGTCAGCTGAACTAAACACAACACTTTCTCATTTCCACAAGAAAACATGTGTTTTTATTTTTTACTTTATTCATATAATCAGAGCACTCCTGTGATTTAAAGTATGCCCAGAAAAACTGCTTTGGAGATAGGTTAAGTACTCCAGTGTTTTAGTTGATGGTAAGATTCTACAGCCACTTCTATACTATATTGTAATACATACAGTCACCTATAGACTACTAGAAGGGGAAGAAAGCAATAACCAACTCTGACAGGTCTTGAGTTACAAAGTCTGTTTTGCCATGGAAATGTCATGTTTCTGGCGAGTTGTGTTTTGTGCCATGTGTTCAGTGAGTCAAATGTATTTCCAGGCAGTGTGCCTTACCAGGGACTTGAGGCTTTCCCTAACTCCCCAAAACCATGAGAAAACACTGTCCAAAACTTCAGCTCTAAGTTGAGCCAAGTGGAAAGTAATTCTTGTCACTTTTTTGCACCTCATCGAGATGCAAAAGACAGTAGAGAAGGCAAACAAATTCCTCCTTCTAGATGAAGGGTTTCCTCTGTCTGAGACAGCTACATGAAGAATCACAATCAAAAAAATCTGTTAATCACACAATACTTATTTCCCTAATTTTTATGCATATTTAACTTGGAAAAAAGATTTCTAATGAAAAATAACCCTAAATACAGCTACTCTAAAAAGCAGAAAAATTGGGAAGAAATGGCAACTAAACAGAACTATCAGGAATGGCAAAAGGCAAATTAGATATGAAATAAAGAGTGAAAATATCTATGGAATCCTAAACTGAATATATAGTAGACCAGCACCTGAAGTAAAAAGAAAGTCTCAGACCCTTTCAGAAGGATTTTGTTACAGACATAATTCAGGAAAGAATGAATTAATTTCAGACACTTTCTTAATCATAAGATTCTGTCTTACAGAAGGAATGAGACCTACAGAAATAATTAGAGACATGGAGTGAATTAATTTACAAGGGGAAAAGATAACTAGTTATCTTTGGTAGGTGATGATTAAGAGTGGGAGAGGGATGCATAATAAGAATTTACAAATATTAGAGGCATAAATATACAAAAAGCAGATTATGAATATGCAGTGAAGCATTTTTAAATCCAGGGACCAATGTTTGGGCTGTAGGTAACTTACTTGCTAAGAGAAAAAATGAAACATGAAACAGAATGGGATTTTATAGACTCAGATTTGTGCAAAACTTGCACACATATTAAAGTCAACATGAAAGATTTTGCAGAAACTAATTTTCATTTATTGCACTGACATACAGAATTATGGATATGTAATTTCAGATAGATGAACAAATTTATTATGTTCTTCTCTAAAATAATCCTAAATCCTAGGCATTCCTGGAGTTTTGTGTTCCCCACTGATACCCAGAACAGCACTAGGACTTACCAGAAGTATCTCTGCTGAAAGACCTATCCCTCTGCTGCCCTGGCCAAGCACCTCTTCACTTTCCTGACTAGCCACAAAATGAAAAGTCTCAAAATCCAATAATCTCTAATGTGTTTTATTGTGGAATCACAGCTGAGTTACATGTATACCCACAACGTTTCCAAGTGTATGGCTTATGCAGAGGTCTAGGAGAAAGGCTAAGAAAACAATGAAAGAATAACAAACAGCAGTAGCAGGTAGTCTATGATGCTTCCAGCCATGTTTGTAAGTGAATTAACATGCTCTTTCACAGCACACCTGTAAACACTGCTTCTATAAGAAAGAAAAGCTGCTTTTTAAGCAACCGTGTCTTTGACCAAGAAAATTTTCCGCATACACCTCTACTAATCTAGTTGTCGATAAATACTTTTATCTAAAATGCTGTACATCAGTTCAGAAGGAGTAGAACAGATAAGTCATTTGCTAAATCTGATAAAGGTCTGTAGTGTTTCCTTCCACTTCAGTAGAACATACATTGTACTAGGACTCTTTCAAGTAGGTGCTGTTTCACTGTGAAAGGCTACTGGAACTTAGAGTTTCAGAGAAAATGGATTTCATAATAATTAAATACATTTCAAGGAGGAATAAGTATATCTTCTCCACAAAACATAGTGGTATATTTAATTTCCCAGTTCCCAGGTTCCCTTTCAGACCATAAAATGTTTGCTCCTTTTAAGAAGTCTCTGCTGGTTTGGGTTTTACTGTCCTTAACCAAGAAAATCCACTGCTATATCAATTAAGACCTAAAGAATTAACACTTAGTGTCATAAAAGTACATATTTTAATTTCTTCCAGAGTGCATAAATTGATTACATGAGGCAATCTGCTCCCTCCATCTTCTTACCCTCTCTTGCCCCCTCCATCCTCCCATCTGAGTAATATGGCTCAGAGCAGGAAAGGTTAGGATTTCAATACCTGTGTGAATGAGGTCTCTTTTAGTGTGACACAAGGTCTCCTTTTTCCATGATTTGAAAAATCAAAATAGGTTTTTTCACATCTCTTCCTTCACCACAGCCAGCTCTTAGTGTAAAATGTGATCTATCCATGCTTGAATTATCTTTATTATTGATAACAAAAGCTTTTTAAAGGGAAGCTGGAAGAATACGGAGATCCTTGATTACTACTGGTGCTCTAAACATGGATATTCTTGAATTTCCCGTAAAATGTCAGAGGGGGTTTACCTGTAAATGATGTAAATAACACCTCTATCTGCTGGCCAAATAGGTTGAAGGGAAGCTGCTCCATACATCTTTTTCAGATCAGTCATTACAGTTTGGAGAGTCTCTTTTGTTGCCAGATGCAGACTTAATATCTATTTTACTAGCTGGTTTTCTTCTTCAAAGGTCAGAGATGCATAGATGATATAAAATGGTATACCTGCCCTGGCTTGAAAAGAAGTTGCTTTACATCAGCTGAAGATATACTGATGAACATCTTCTCCTCTGATTTTTGAGAGGCTGGATGGTTGATAAAAACCAGAAGGAGAAATAGTTGTTACTTGTTTTGCTCTCCATTTTATCAGCATAATAACGCTTGCACTGTTCAAGGCTTCTCTTTCAGTCCTTTGCTGTCAATACATTTCAAACCCAGCATCTAGTGGTACAAGCCAATTAAATCCCAAATTCACTTGTCAGAGCATTCCCTCTATGTGTCTGCCATGTTCTGGAGCCAAGTTCTTCAGTTTCTTGGGTTTAGTCCAAGAGGAAACATTAACAATAAATAACTATGAAGATCTGTATGCTGGGAATTAAAACAATACCTATTAAAGGCACTCCATGAAAACGATCTTGAAATGCATGACGTGAAAATTAAATAAAACCTGTAAGAATATTAAAGCTCCAAAGAATTAAATGGAATGACTGCTGAGAGAAATGGAAAATGAGGTGCCCAGTGTTTTTAAACTGCTTGGGTTTTTGGCAACTTGCACAGTGAGTAAATGCTTTAAATCAGAAAAATTCCAAACAACTTTCAATTGCCTTTAAGCGTTTTTTGGACTCAGTTCTCAGTGTGGACAAATGTCACAGAGGATAAGAAATTTGGCTCAAAACTATGAAGTATGAGTATAGAAAAAAAAGCTTAAATATGCACAATATGTGACTTTCTATTATATTTTTAACAAAATTTCAAGGTTAGATACATAATTCATGGCAATTTGGATATCTTGCGAGAAAGTACAGAGTTGTAAAATTTCTGGATCCACATCTCTTGGCTTAGGAATGGACCCATACCTCTGAAACTTTTTCAGCTTCTTTAAAACTGTTCTGAGCACTAAAACTCTGATGCTACAATCCAAAGACCATTGGAACAACAAAAAAAAAAAAGAAACTCCTTCTTCTTCCAGAACATGCTCTGAATATGCCTGCATTCTGTCAGGGAAAGGATTCATTCTTTATCTGGAAGTGGCTATTTAGAAATATAAGGCAACAAAGCAGTATCCATTAGAGTAATTTTCTCCTTCAGAAAGAAGCAATCATTTCTTTGCTGAAAGGACTACATTCCTCCAGGGTCTTTTTTTGTTGTTGTTGTTGTGTTTTTTCATCACAGCAGCAGTCACAAGGGACGATGGGGTGGCAGCAACCATGGCCACTGGGTACTTTGAGTTCAGCATCATGCTGAGCCTCATTTTTAAGGCAACATGTGGACAATTCCTGCCTCACTCATGTCCTGAAGCCATGGCCAAGTCCCATGTTGCCTTAGGACATGGCTCACTTGTATCTCCCTCTGAGACTCCCCAAAACATCTAGGAGGAAATAAATCTCAGTGCAAGCAAAGTCCTGGGTGTTTTTTTCACCCCTTTGGGTGGTTTGAATCAATTTTTTTTTTTTTGCTGTTGACAATGATAACTGAGTTGTGTAATTGTATATACAGCTTCCAGTCACCACAGTGCTGAGGTTAACCTGAGCTAAATCACCACTGTCCTCTCCAGGCTCACCCAGCCAACAACCTCATTGAAGCCACGTGAAAACAGAGCTCCATGCAACCACTTGAGCTGCAACCCCTTCTAGTCCCACTAAAAGGATTTCAGCAGGGTGTCAGCCAGTGCCTACTGGTCCTGCAAGGGTCTGTGGTTGTGCTAGGATTGGTTGGCTCCCTAGAGCACATCACCCCTGTCCCCCCCAGCCTCTGATAGCACAGCATTTCCAAGCCTGGGGCACCCACTGCCTACATTCCCTCAGGGACATCCATTCATCACTATCTGCTTGACTGGAGAGACTCGGGGAGGCCCTTCAGCATGAGATCTGGCCATGGGTAAGCACCACACAGTAAATAATAGGTGTTATTCTTAGTCCTCTACACACAGAGTTTAAGGAAGAAGAGAAGAGAAGAGAAGAGAAGAGAAGAGAAGAGAAGAGAAGAGAAGAGAAGAGAAGAGAAGAGAAGAGAAGAGAAGAGAAGAGAAGAAGAAAGGGAAAGCGAGTGCTGTGAAAATAAGTAGTGTACTGTGTGTTTAAGACTTAAAAAATCCACCACTGCTAGAAATGGAAATAAAGAGCGGAGGATGTCCTCACCCTCAGCAATGAAATATTCTTTTAATAACTATTTTCGTCAGCTACTTCTACTGCAGTTTCAGAGCATTGTGGTCTTGCTATTTTTCATCTATAGCTGGTGGACTAAGATGAAATGGATCCAGTCAAGTCAAGTCTGCTCAAAGCCTGTTCCTTCCTTTACATAATCCCAGAAGCAAGCCAGAACCCTCGAGGACTTCTGAGGCACCATGGCACTGCCTGTTCTCCCCAACAGATGGATTTGTGGCTGGGCAATACTGTGAATACCTGCCCCAAAGGTTCTTCAATACAGACCTTGCTCAAGGATCTCCAGTTCCTCACAACATGCCTCCTCTCTTTCCTGTATCACAATAAGAAGTGGCTGCAACATTCTCCAGGGCTCAGTCTTGCACTTTTTTTCCCTCATGAAGGAGGTCACCAAGAGAATAAGCCCATCTGGGGTCAGAAGAAGATCACTCATACCAAGACAGCTTGAATGACTCTCTTCTAAATAACCTTCTCCTATAAGTACTATTAGCACTAGGCAGTGCCAAATTAAGAGCAATGTGAACTTTTTGCAAATGGTGACTAAATGATGAAGACAATAACAATGTAAATAACTTGGTAATTTACATAGCTGGTTTATAAATAAACCAGAGTCAATATATATTCCTGCTGGTCTCTAAAGAAATTAGACCGGTAAATTTCTGTGAATCACAATAAGGAGCATATTTTGTGCGTTTAAAATAAATCTCAAAGCTGCATGATGAAGTACTTTTAATTATTGTAGAGTGGTAGAGGCAGCAGCTTCATATATTATATCCCTCCAATCAATAACAAAAGAAGTGCTTTGCAGCAACTGATGCTGTACTTTTGCAAGAAAATAAGTTGTACTTTAAAAGAAAAAGTTGAATGCTAACCTTAATTTGTCCTTGCTAATCATTTTATTTGAGATATATCTTAAAAATCAGCTGGATCCCTATGCTTAGAAGAATGCAACATACTTTAAACTGCACAAAAGTTGGGTGTGTTTTGCATTTTAGTTGTAGCTGATAAGGAGAAAAGTTGCAGAAATACTTCTATTTGACTTTATAAGCAACATGTATGAAAGCAGAGATAATTTCCCTAAAAATTCTTTTCATTTAAAAAAAATGAAAGGAACTGTGCAAGGTGGGCACTTGAGAATGGTATTTTATTTTAAAAGATATGAAAAAATGCTCACAGTAGGCAAAATTCCCAAATGGAGCCTGTAGCCCGTTGCATTCAGCGGGTAGCCTGGATTGTTAGCATAATAGTAAAACTCCAACAGTGACACTTGAAGCAAAACTTTATGCATTTTTAAAGATGGCTAAAAAAACCCCTGAATTTGATTCTTGCATTCTTGTTTCCAGACATGCCACTGAAAAAATAAGCCGGTATCTAGTCTTAGAAACTAATGTTAGCAGCTCAGACTTGCCTCCGAGCAAGAATGTACAACTGGTTGAGAGATATTGGTCCTGTTCAAGGACACTGCAGACCTGTTTTTCAGAAAACTCACCTTGTTTATAAGTGGTTTCATGTTTAGATAACTACATCTGTCTTTCTGCATCCCTTTAGGATTAATGTTTGGCTTTTCAGTCATTCCTAAGCCAAATTTTATATTCCTCCTTACCTGAGTAAGTAGTGTTTATGCTATTGGAAGGTAATAACACCATCTGAAAACTGGACAAGATATTCCCAGGAGTATGTTCTTGCTGACCACATTCAGGGGAGCTGGATGTGTGCTTGGGGGTAGGGGCAGAACTTGAGCCAGACTGGTGAGATGGAGGCTCATATCCAGATATAGAGCTACACCAATAAACTGCATTACCTTTCCTTCTCTTAGCCATAGAAGGCTTTTTCTCAGGAGAGCCTATGGCTTCTTGTGGTCAGTAACAGCCCACAGGCGGAAGGGCTTGCTTAGCTCCTGATACTAACGTGTATTTTGTCATGGAAATGGCCACTATTCATCGTGCCCTTTCACACCTTGGCCGTGGATGACTTCAAACTCATTGAAAACAGACATTGGCTCAAGTGGCCTTCATAGCCATTTTCTTCACCGAATATTTTGACACCTACTTTCTAATTTTCATCCTGTTTAGCACATGTGGCAGAGTTGTTGCCCTAAGGACAGCTGACATTTCAACGGCACCTCTACACCGAAGTAGCTGCAAAATTTGCAGAGGGTGTCCAGCTGCCCTCAGGGCAGCAGCAGTTATCAGTGGTTTCTCAGTGTATCAGGCAATGTCCACCCTGCACTGCAGGAAGGCTAGGGATGGAATGAATTAAATATGTCATTTTAAATCGACCCCCCATAGGTTTAACATGACCCTGAGTGGGAATTCTTGATGATTTAATAACCGTGGCAATTCAGGAAAGAGCCTCTCTATTAGATCTCATTCCAGTGTAGCATCTTTTCAACCCTGCAGCAGATGGTTGTGAGGTGTCCTATGCACAGCACCTCCTTCTTGCCCGTGCTCCTTCTGCCCCTCTCCTTCCACAGGGTTCTACGTTCTCTGACATAGCCCTCCTGGGGATGGGAAAGGGATCACTCATGGAAGAAGGGTCACGGGTGGCTAAAACATTCATATACTTGCTCTGAATTTCTCTCTGTTTCCTATGACTATATTAAAATGATCTGCTCAGGTAGCTCTGCCAGTCAGGGGGTGTGTGATTTCTCATCGGAAGGACAGCAGGAAGGCAGCACTTTCCCCGGGAATAGCCTGGGTTTTCACTGTGGGAGGCAAGGGCATTGATTTCAGAAGATGTATGGGGACATCCACAGGAGCACCTTCCCAGCCCTGGTGCATCAATCCTCTCTGTCTGATAGAGATGGATGCACTGCATCCAAGAGAAAGAGAATTATCTCCTGAACAGCGACACTTGCTGTGTCTCTCCCCCTTTGCCTACACAGCCTGCCAGCCAAACTCCTGGCAGAATAACTCTGTTTGCTTGACAAGAGTCACTGTGATCACAGTCCAAGGCGACATCTTTGCAGTTAGCAGGAAGCTGTGGGTTAAAATACAATTGACCTTCAAAACCCACCAGCACAGGCATCGCTCGGCTGAAGAGAAATGCAAGGCTAATTTATGAATGGGGCAACTCATCGGCAGCATTTTAATGAATAAATGATGTGCCCATTCATTATTTTTCCATTTCCAAGTGTTAATAAAACAGCCCGGTGATAATTAACTGAAATTCTACCTTTACAGAAAAGTGGCACTTCATAAATATCAAATTGTGCTATTATTGTATGTATCTGCTGGGTTTCCATGAATTTATAAATTCAGCAATTACCCCTGGAACTGTTTGCTAAAACGTAAAAGCAGGTTAGTGAAGAAGAGGAAAGTCATACAGCAATTAAAATTTGAGAAACAAACAAAACATCCTCCTGATTCAGAAATTCAATGACAGTAAACAGGGCAATGCAATCAGGAAGGAAAGCCCTGTCCTAATCAGCAAAGGTGATTTTTCACATAACTGGAGATGTGATGGAGCGGGAGGCAGCAAAACCTGCCTGCAATCAAATGAGAGAAGCTTTAAGACACTGAGCATCCAAAATTCCTGCCCAAGGAAGCAGAGCCTGGAGTCACACGACTATATCAGAAGGTCAGCTCTCTTTTAGAGAACAAACAGAAGCTCCTGAATTTTTGAGCTTTCCCAGAAATTACCCTAAAAAGAAAAAAGTAAAGGAAAAAAAGAAAAAGAATTGACCTTTACCATGGCTGAGCTTTGCAGTCGCTGGGAGAGGTGTGAGCTGTTTCCTTCATCTCAATGAGATGCTAATTCCCCTACTCTCTTACTGCCGGGAGACACCAGCCTTCACCAGAGTGGGAGGCTGCAGGTGCAGGGTAGAAGTGGGGAGCAGGACCCTCCTCCAGCACATGAGGCATTCCTGAGCAATTGGAAAAAAATTTCTTTCCTCTGAATTTTTATGAATTGCAGGGTAGAAGGCTGAGATGCCATGTCCAGGTCCTTGGTTCGACTGATTCAGCATTTTTCTCACAGAGGGTGGTGGGGAACGCTTGCAAAACCAGTGGCTAGTGGCATTGGGACAGGGGGTGACACAATCAGGGTGGACTAGAAATTTAGGGGTAGAATTTAACTTATGTGACTCCTACATATGAGGTGCCATGCTACTTTGCTTCTTTGCTGAGGGCAAAACCTGGACTGTTCCACTTCTGGATAAGCAGAGGTGCTGGAGGGTCAAGGGACAGCACTGACAGAGAAGTGAGGAAGTAGGATTTCTGTGTTTTTCAGACACGCTGCATAGTTTTCATTGCTATTGTAGCTGCAAACCCAAATTCTGATGCTGGGGCACGGGGTGGTGAGCATGAGGACTCACTCCTGCTCTGAACTTCCTTGCACAAACTGAGCAGCATCATGCTGCAGTCAGACAAGCACTTGCTGAGGGCTTGCCTGTGTGTGGCAGCTTTTTCCATCGGCCAGGGCGAAGAGGAGATTATCTTGCCCACAGCAGGTGACAGTGTTGATTCATGGCTCAGCCAGCCGTGGTTGCTTAGCTATGCAGCTGCCATCCCCTGGCTTCCCACATCTCCATACAGTTCCTGAAGCCAAGACTACTCCAGCAAGGGAATGCACTGGGCCTAGTAAGGCAACTTCCTTTGATGAAGACCTTTCAAACCTCTTTGACCTGACCTCACTGACAAAAGAGCCCTTCAAAGAAGATGAACTGTTTCATGTGGCAGCAATTTCTCATGTCAATCAAAGATTTTTTTCTTACAGCAACCACTCTCCATCCTTTCCCCACAAAATTATTCATTTTAATACAGCCACCCTTCTCTCTACAGCGAACACCCTTGGGTAGCATCTTCCAGTGTGTCACAGACACAATCTTCAATTCAAATTTTCATATTTTATTTTCTTTTAAAATGGAGGGAAAGGGAATGAATTGAGCTTTCTTTCATTAAGATCCTTCTTTTGCATTTTTCAAACACACATCTTCTAAAGAGTAAGTTTCTGCCTGAGATCTGGTAGTCTTCTGAATATCTTTTAAAACTTCCTTCCTTTTTTTAAAATGTTAGAATGTTTGACCTGTTGGCCTCAAATTTTTTACTTGGTTTTCTGCCTTAAAATATTGCTGCGGCAGTATTTGAACTTTTATGACATTGGGAGATACAAGTCAAACAAACATTTCTGAAGTCAAAGTTACTATTAAACTTCAATGTGAATCCCTAACCTTGAAGCATATTTTAGCCAGGAAGCAAATAATATGGATGCACAACTCAGAAGCAGTCATAAAAGCTGCATAGAATGGCCTGCAACAGATTTGCAGCTCACAAAGTTTTCCTGGGTTGAAAGTCCATTCTCTCACATTACCCCCGGGCTCAGAGAGAGCCTCAGCCTCCTCTCTGACTCTGGTAACCTCTATATCTTTGGGAAGGAGTGGTTTCCTTCTTAAGGATATGAAGCATCTGTTCTGATCCTTGAGCAGGAAATACAAAAGGAATGACCCGGTAGATTAGTTTAGAAGAAAAGCCATAGTCTGTTTAGAGGTTTGGAAGATCTCGAGAGCTTCAGCAGAGATGGATGGATTGTCAGGGAGTCAATGAGGTGGTCAAATACATGCACATGATTTAGTCATACTGTCAGGGCTCCAGGACTTTCCTTGCAGTTCCACGCTTAGCCATATGGTCATCATTACCCCCAATGTGTGATGTGCATATATGTTGAATGTGTCCATAAACAAAACTGTAACTAATGCCTGTAGTTAGGACTGTACAATCAGATCCACCTCCTCACCTGCTTCTAATTTTGTTACTCTTTACCTCCCCTTTTGTAACTGCCTGAATTTTCTCCATCCTGTAGTTATTAATTTATCCATTTATTTGGAAATTTTGTTGGCTTCATCATTTCATAAACTTTAAAAATACCCAACACTTCTAAAAATGGGACCAAACTTGTCAAAAAAACCAGAATCTGGAGGTTTATTTGAGAAAGAGGATGTGCGGGAGAGCAAAATGTGCTTCCTGTCAGCTGTTGGAAATTAGCTGTGATTTGAAAAAACGGTAATTTATTTTTTTTTAAATGTCCTCTTCTTTTT
The DNA here is from genome assembly GCA_013400935.1 of Turnix velox. NCBI lineage: Eukaryota > Metazoa > Chordata > Aves > Charadriiformes > Turnicidae > Turnix > Turnix velox. The sequence continues at coordinate 117,714 of VZTY01021956.1, forward strand.
TTCTTGCATGCTCTCTGCATTTACTAATGTGCTGTGATCACAGCCCAGCGGTTCTGTGGGAATGCCTAGCACAGGAGCATGTAAATCACACTCTGCTTTTCTCAATGGTTGTTGGAGCTGTATGGAAAGCTTTCCTCTGAGCTGCCAGAGAGATGCTTGTCACTGCCAGTGTCCAAGTTTTGTTCATATAACTCTGGAAATGTATCTGTATAACTCAGGAAACATTGCATTAAATGAGGCAGAAAGTTCAATCTCAAGTTCTACCTCCCGAGAAACCCCAGGAGCCCCGGCACTAACAGATCTAAATATGTGGCTGAATGAGTCTATTCCTGTAATTTTAAAGAAATACAAAAGAATCTATAGGAATTCCCTTAGAAGATTATTAATGTAGCAAAATTAAAGGTTCAAAGGCAGGGATGAAAGGGTAAAAGTGGCAGCTGAACTTTAATTCTGGTCTCTGAATTAGGCTTTTAATTACACCATCAAGCAATCCTATGTGAAAATGGGGCTTGCAGTGAATGCTGAAACCTGCTGATTATTTCTCACACCATACCTGCCTTGGACATTGTGGAATGGAAGAGTGGGAGTCTTCTGGCTCTGCAAGTCCCAGTAAAACTGAGGAATACACCTAAGAGCCAATACTCAGACTGAGCTGTGCACGCAGCTGCAGTGTTTATGAACAGCAGCATTATTTTTCCCACAACATACTGACTGCTAAGGGAAACTGAGGCTGAGTTTTCATTGTTAATCTTTATATTGTGCCAGAATGTAGCTAACCTGAATATTTCTTTGAAGTGAAAAGGAGCATTTGAAAGAGGCTACATCTGAGACCTTTGGTCACAGCTGTTTGCTGTAGCTCTTCTTCTGAAAAGTAGAAACATGACAGACAGTCTGATCCAGTTTTCCAATTTTGAAAGGGAAAAAAAGCCTCATATCTCCACTACCTCAGATTCCACCCCTTCCATCCCTCATAATATCTTTAATTCACTGATGACTGATGTAAACGAGTTTTACTGACTACAGCTCCCATGTACGTGGGTTCATTAGAAACTGTGAAAAGCAGCATCTGTAAAGGTAAGAGAGATCCAAGGAAATGCTGTGCTGGAGATTTCCTCGGGGAGGAGCTCAGAGGCAGGAGCAGTTATCTGATGGGTTTGGTTGCCAGCTGGCCAAGCAGGAGGTGCTCTCTGGACAGCTGGTCAGAACCCTCGGATTGGCTGGGACACCTGGATGCAGGGGATGTTAGAGAGATGATGGTATTGGTGGACGATGAGGGGATGAGGGGAGGATATTGGGAGAGTAAGGAGTCCATAGGGAACGCAGAGAGGATTTGGGATGGTCGGTGGGGAGGAGGAGGGGAATAGGAATATAGGACACAGTTTCATAGTAAACTAGGCTTCATTAATGATGTGGGTCTTAGAACTGCTTGTTTTCTAACTTGCAAAGAGTCTGTCAAGTGCTCCCTTTTTTTCTCTTATACTTTTCTCCTCATTACTGTGTTCTTTTCTTTATTGCCATCCCATGCTGTGACTTTGATTCTCTTCTCTGAGTCACAACATATCCACTGCTGCTTTATATTTTGAAACGCCTTCACATCAATGTTAATGTAAGAATGCATTTTGGCATAATAATTGTATCCACTTATTGACCAAATAGGCAATAGTGCAGAGCTGGTAGAACCTTTGCCGCCATTTAAATAAAATCATTAACCAAAGCAATAAAAGCCTAAATGTATAGATCTGTAAATGGCCCTGACTGTTGCTCTATGTTAAAGAGAAAAAGGTCCTCCAGTCTTGTGTTTTTTTCTTCCTAGTTATATATATATAAAGCCAAATAAGATAATTTCATTTTTTTTCCTATGTCTCAAGAAACCCCAAGATTAGGCAGAAATTATGGCCAGTGTCAGGCGGGACTCGGTGGCAGCAGCGCAAGGGACTGCAGGACATGTCACGCCTGGATTGCACTGGCAGAATGATCCGGGAGCTGCAGTCACACATTACACCCCACAGATGTCTCCTGGAGCCTTGTGCTCACTCTCAAAGCAAAAATCAAGTTGTCAAAGGCTGTGTCTGTGCTGCTGGATAAAGTGGGGCTAGGGAGCAAGCTTGACTCCTGGCCATCTGAGCTACTTACCTATTAGCTGTGAGCTCACGCCTTGGCGTGATCTGGATATGTGTCAACTCCTGTCCCTAGAGGAGGGCCAAGATGTTCACTTCACTAGGTCTGACTCCCTCTGTCTTGCAGTCATTAGGGCATTCCCACGCAGAGCCTGCACTGAGTTCCTGCAATGAAAACATCACCACTGTGGGCTGCAGACCCTCACAATTCAGTGCCAAATACAGCAATGACACAACCAGAATGCCACATTTATATCCTGACCTCTACAAACATCCCACAGACCCCTAGGGGCAGCCTTGCAGCTGGTAAGGCTCTGCTGTTTCCAGACTCAGAGGTGGAGAACCTCTCCTGGACCAAAGTGATTAAGAAGTACAGCTGCTGAGACCAGGAGTGCAGACATCTGGGATGTCTTGGATACAGCTGCAGGGGTGCATGAACTGTTGTGAGGTGATGCATTGAGGCCTCTTATCCCATTTACAAAGGTATCTAAATCTTTTTTGATTTTTAAGCTAATTCAGCCTCTCATTATTGAATTTTGCTGTCTTAACTGAACTTCATTTTGCAGCTGTGAATGCTCAGCACTATGGAACCTAAGATCACTCATAGAACCTTTTGCTAGGCATCTAGAAACTGAGGAGCCTCAACTCAGGGGGTTACTTTTGAAACTCTTGGCATGAATTTCTGGCTAGCATGCTCTCTTCTTTTCTATATGACATATCATTGTGATATGTAAGAATTTCTCATTGCTGTACTTTTTCCAAGAGACTGACTGAGTCAGTCCTTGCTTATTCCAGTTTAAAGGAGAATTGCTCCCTCTAACACTAAAGGAGTTTCAGTGATGTAAAGTTTCAGTACCAATGCAAATGAAATGAAAAGCAGAGGGCAAGACTTTCAGTGGTGGAGGAGAAATGAGACTGGTGCAGGTACTCACCTCCCTGTGCTCACTGTCAAACAGTTGGCACAGCAGTGCAATACTGTTTTTCACTCCATGCAGAGTGGATTGGCTATGATGGATATGTGCACATCCTTAAAACACCTCTGTGCTGCTGAGGCTTCTTGTTTGTGTAGAGAGCTTCAGGAAGGCTGTGTTTTTAAAAAGCTGATTCGAAGCATTTGAGAAAAAGGAAAGACAATGCACCAGTTTAGTCCCTTTAAGTCTTCTTTTTATATAATGGACACAAAATTGCTGCATTTCACCAGTGCAAGCCTTGCACTGTGAGCATTGCACCCACAACTCCCCTCCTTTCCCCACCTCTAGGGTTAGCTGAACAAAAGTTATGCCAGAGCCCAGATGAAAGGAAAAGAGGAGAAGTCCCCAGACATCAGCTTTCTTGCTGGGGGCAGTTCATATATGCATCCCAGGCTGAGCAGATCCCAAATACCCCCTCTGGTGTCTCTGTCACCTCTCATCTCTCAGAGATGCATGAGTTTTTCACAGTACAGCTGGGGCTTGTATAGTCAAAGGGTGAAATCTATAACTCAGCTGTTAATATCATGTACAACATAAATGTAAACTACAAGGGAGAATCTCAAAATCTGGTTTCTGATCTGAAATATTTTATATGGGTGCTTTTAAAACCATAAGCAAGATCATAAGCAGTCCTTCCCTACCAGTTCACAGATCTTTTAAAACTCCAACTACAGTATCTGCTGGCAATGTTGTCTACATATATGTAAGCTTTGTTTTTCATGCATATTCATGTGGTGGGTCATTTATACACAGCATAAACAATAACAGACCAAGGACTATGTCTGATGGACCCCAACAGGACTAGGCTGAAAAGAAGATTTAGTGCTTCTAGTAACAATATTTTGTTGGCAATTTGACAGCTTTGACCTAAGCCAAGTGACAGCATTAGGTGATACACAGTATGCTGACAACTTATTACATAAAGTATCATGGTTGGCTGTCAAAAGCTTTCTTGGAATCCAGAAATATAGCTCTGGCCAATTTTTATGGCAGTGAAAATGTGTTCAGTAATTTCTACCAAGGCAGTTGTTGAGTGGGGAGGCTGAAAGACAGGACTGATGGAGAGTTATTTGATAACAACAACAAGTTGTCCACCTGCGATCGGGCAGCTTTATCCACATGGTTTTGTAACCTTCTTGGCAGTGACTCAGTTATTACAATACAGCCCAGATAATTCCCTGTTCTCTCTGGGGAAAAAACATAGTTCCAGCAAAAACAGCACACTACCTATCCATATTTAATCTAAAAATGAATTGGGAAGGAGTGACAGTATGTAAGGAAAACAGAGCAATGCCAGTTGGATTCTATGCCTCTAAAATATGGGACACCTCATTTTAAGCCTTGAATCCATGGGGATTCTGAGGGCTAGCAGGCATTGCTCAGGCTGGTATGGTCCTGGGAATCTTAAGGGCATTGGCAGAGCCAAGGACTTGACTACACAGATCTCCTTTTTCAGTAATGGTTTAAAAATACATAATCCCAGTTCTTCCTGTTCTGTATGTAAAGCTTTTCTTCCAATAGAAAAAAGGATGACTGCTAGACTAAGTCAAGCAGTTTTGTGAGGGGAAGGATAAATATGACAGGAATGGTCACTTCAGGGCAGCAGAAGCCCTCGGTGGGTTTCCTGAGTATCCTTCCCTTTGCCCCTGGTAAGAGAAGACATCATCACAGGCCCAAGTAGCTGGAAGGACATGCAGTGTTTTGCGAGGAGCAGTAGCATCGCATCATCAGCTGAGATATCTGTCCTATTGGGTCTATTCAGATCTGGGCTGCTTTTTTTTTGATCTGGCTTTTGCTACAGTGGTTGCATTCTCTAAATGATGCTGTGGGGAAGCAAAGTGATGCAAGCCCCAGCTGAAGGGAAGGCACAGCAGGCATCAGTGACAGCCATTCTGCCGTAAGGATGACCCATCTCAGTATAGGTTTATAAAATGATTCAGTATAACAAGTGAAGCAACCACAGGCAACCGTTTTTAACTGCTTGCACGTGATCAGGCACACAGACCCTTCCTTTGGCGTGTCTAGCACAATCTTAATTAAGAAAGTCAGGAACTGGGAGTTGAAAATACAGTATCACATTTCCCATAATGTGCGAACTGATGGTTTCCCACAGTCAGGGGAGACAAAAATCTTCCCCTCCTCCCAGTTCAAAGTAACTGTTGAATATACAGATGGGCCACATCTACACCTTTCCCCTCACAGAGATAACTGCTTTAGATGATTAAGAATTTAAGCTGTATTGTGATAGAGAATCTCGGTCATTTTAAGGAATAAGGGTTTCCTTAGAAACCAGGAGAAGTGGTTAAGGAGCAGACGTTTATGAGGGCGAATATGTACACCATCAATTAACACCTTGTTTCTTTCACAAGTTCAGTTATATTTACAACACTGCAAGGAAGCAGTGAAAGCAGACAGTTTTGTGTGTGCATCAGGGCTGTGAAAGAGAGACTCGGCGTTACCAGACAAATAGGGATTCACACCATATGGCTGGTTCAGGAGTTTTGACCGATTTAGAGCAAAAGTGTATTGATTTCCCACCAGGGCTGGGGTCAGGATGACTATTAATAGAGATTAGAATTGGCAAATGGAGAAATGGACAAAGATTTTCCCCTGATTGCATCCCCTACTCCAAATCTGCCATTAATTTTTACAGCAGTTTTCTTGGCAAGGTCAGTGGTTTGCACCTGATTTCCATGGTACTTTTCTTATGTCAGGTCCTCGTAGAACAGCACCAAATGTTTGCATCTCCAAGCACCAGATTATTGGCTGTGATTTGATATCCAGAGAAGATCATAAGCTGAGAATTTTTAAGAAGTAGACAAGCAAGTCAAGAACTCAACAGCTAACAATGTTGAGGTGGGTGTAGACACTGAGCTTGGCACTGACAAACGCTGCTGTCATTCCTACCTTTAGTGCTGGTTTTATCCAGGGCCAGTTTTAGATCAGATGGGGTGCTGGAATACCAGCACATTGCACATACCTATCCTGAGAGGCTGCAGTACCGATACACTACAAATCACATAGCAGTACAGCTGACAAGCAGAAGAGTAAACTATTGTGGACCCAGCTGGCATAAAATTAACCCTGGCTTTATCTTGCTTTCACTGAAGGAGATTTATTCCCCTTCTCTGCAAGAAGATAATTTAGAAGATAGTTTATAATTGCCTATGAGAGTCTCCTCAATTCAATTTCTGACCAGCTCACATAGTGGAAATAATGAATAATTATATTTCAGACAAAACTTGAGTTACATATTTGGTTGCAAAACTGGACATTTTGAGTCATAGTCCTCAGCCTCTCTTGTTTCAGAGATGCAGCACTGCATTTAGTTCCATGGAAAGCAAAGATGCAATCACGTAAAGCACCTTCCTCAGGTACTGAAAGAAAGTCTTTTCCCATCAAACGACTGAACGGGATTCATAGAATCATAGAATGTGTTGACTTGGAAGGGGCCTTCAAAGGTCATCTAGTCTAACCCCCCTGCAGTGAGCAGAGACATCTTGCATTATATCAGGTTGCTCAGAACCTTGGTCTTGAATGTCTCCTGGAATGGGGCCTCCATCACCATCCTGGGCAACCCGTTCCAGTGTCTCACCACTCTCATGGTGAAGAACTTCCTAATGTCTAACTTTAGCCTACACTGTTCTAGTTTAAAACTATTGCCCTTTGTCTTGTTGCTACATGCTCTGACAAACAGTCCCTCCCCAGCTTTCCTGTAGGCCTCTTTCAGATACTGGTAGGCTGCTGTGAGGTCTCCCCGGAGCCTTCCCTTCTCCTGAAGAATTCCAACTCTCTCAGCCTGTCCTCTTAGGAGACATGCTCCAGACCCCAAGTCATCCTCATGGCACTCATTTGGACCTCTCCAACAGGCCATGTCCTTTTTGTGCTGAGGGCTCCAGAGATGGACAGAGCTCTCCAGGGATTTTACCCCAGCAATTGGCTAGATCTGAACAGAATACTCATCACTTGCAGAAACAAAGGACTGTAAGCTCTAGCTATGCTTAAGGTACATTGATCCTCTCTTTGGATGTATTCTGATTTCAGCTGGAATTCTTTAACTGAGTGGAAATTTTTCATTCAATGACTTATTTCAGGGTGGCTGAGCTGAAAGAATTCAATTAAAATGACCCATCTGATCCTGAGGACAGGTTAGTAGAAGGATTGTTTTTCTTTGTTAAAAAATTCATTTATTTGAGGAACCCTCTCATGCAAATGCCTGGAGTGTTGCCTTCAAATTTGTCAGGATACATGACATTTCTACACAAGATTTGGTTTTTGCAGTTATTCTGAACATTCTCATGCATAGTCCTTTTAAAAGCTGCAAAAATGCACTCCCTAATACACAAGTCTGAATTTTTTTTACTGAATTATTAAGTGTACTGGCATGATATTTTTCTTGTAACATCTTAATTTTCTTTTTTATTCATTATGTATTTGGATTTTTGGTAGCACTGAGCTTAAGTACTCATATTATATGTATATAAGAGAAGATATGAGGGAGGATTAAGTTATGAATTTGAAACTTCCCAGTTTTAGCTTGACCACACAATGAACATGATGGATGAAGATGACCAACCTTCTCAGGCAGCTATGTAATCTCCTGTCCATTGTTTGGCATACCTTATTTACTAAATTTTGTTCTATTTTTTAAATGCCAAAGGCAAATTTTGTGAAAGCTTTCATGGCTAGCAAGATGCTCTTCATGGCTGTATCTTCACATTTCAAATGCAGGCTAAATTTCTGCAGCAACATTGTCATTAAAAAGTCATGAAATTACTCCTGCAGCCTGGAAACCAGTTCTTCGGCTGGAGATACAGTGCTTCATTACTACCCACCATTTTCACAGCATAAGAAGCAGAAATCATATAGGGACTTGCCTGTTTCTTTTAACACAAACTTCTTTAAAATCTGTTGGCAACATCATGCTTCTAGCAAACAGTGCTGCCATGTATTACTGTATATAACTATGAAAGTTAAAATTCATGATTTTTCAAACAACCTCACCTGTGGCATCACCTATAACCTGTATTTCAGAGTTTGATTTTCCCACCTTTGAAATAGGCTCTCTCAATGATTGTGCAAATTGGGACTAGTCTTTAAGGTCCAGGTTCTTGGTAGATTTAGGCTGAAGGCTGGGATCGATGATCTCAAAGGTCCCTTCCAGCCAGGGTGATTCTATGATTCTATAATAAGACTATTTATCCATAACAAAAGAAGAAAATATAACAAACTTAAAATCCATGCCCTCAGAAAAAAATACCAGCATCAGCTTCAGGTGCCAAAATGAAAGGTAATTCTGAGGGCTGCATTAACAAGGAGAAAAAAAACCTCCGATAAAACAATGAGCAGGTTATGGCTTCTTTTGAGCTAATGTAAAATTGTTCCTTAAGAACCAATGTATATACAAACTCTCCTCCTGAATGGGAACTACGCAACTGTATCCTCCAACCCTTTGCAAACACAAGACCTCACCTCAAGAAAAAAACAGTGGTCTGAAACATCTGAGTAGCCTCTCACAGCTGGGCTGAGACGGACTCTGTGAACTGCTGGACTTGCTTTTTATCAGTCAGGTTGTTGGTCTGAATGTTTCCATCAGCCCCCTGGCGGATGTGCTCCCAAACAAGACTGTCGGCTCAGTCCCACCGTGGTTTCCAGCATTGTTTGGCAGCTCCACAGCAGATGCAAGACAAAGATCAATGGAAGCCAGAGAGCTATATTTACCCAGCATTTAAACATACAGTATGGTGGAGATTGAGAGGCCTGCTGATAGGTGACACCACAGGTTTCCATAGGGAGTATGTCTACTAGAGCCCTTGTGCCTCATTCAGGTCATGAGGCCCTCATGACTTAACCTAAGGGTTGTTTTTCAGCCTGAAAAATGTTTTTTTTGTGGGTAAAATACAGACGATTGTGACATTTGATCCCTGATCAAAGAGCAAATCAGGAACATTTCTCCCCTGGAAATTTTCTTCCACTTGGTCATCCAATCTAAGAAGGAAAATAAATATGAAAAGGAACACGCATGGGAAGCATAGAATCAGCAAAAAAGTGGCTTTAAGAATATGTTGATTTTGCTTCATAAGTCAAAATCATGAAGCAAGAATAGAAGTATTACATTAATTTTTCATCATTTGCCATTCAAATAACATCTCCATTTGGCATAACTTTAGACATTAGTTTTACGCTTCAGCTGGAAGAACACGTAACTGCAAGAAGTATTTAACAAAACAGGTTTTCACTGAGATTGGTCTTTTTTCATGTAACACTGACAAAGCTGGAGTAGACTTACAATATTTTGAAGACCCATTTTTATTACAGAATGACTTTGGAATGTTTTGCTGAAGACTGGAATAAAGGAGATACTGAGACATACTACAAGACATCTTTAATGAACAGTATTTTACTACATAGAGATAAAGAAATGTCTTCTTTGAAAAAATAATTTGATTCTGTTCTGTGTCACTCATGGGGAATACACAGTATGAATGGCAATAAATACAGTGGTATATTTTTAGATAATTTAGTAGTAGAGAATAATAAATACATTTTCATTGTAAAAGATTGTTTTAACCAAGTCTTCTTGGCCGGTGAATGGAATATTTGTCGCATTGAGGCAGTTACTGCTTTGCAAGTACAAGGGATGAAGAACTGTTAATGTTACCAACATCTCTGTTTGACACTGAATACAGAAAGGCATGTGGGTCATACAAGTTAGTTGTACAAGTCAAGCCTAATCACCTTGAAGAGATGTGTCAGTTGTTCCATCACAGCATATAAGGTGGGATTCAGCTGCCTGCTTATTCCTTGCAAGCAGGTCTGTTGAGGTTAGTGGGTGCAATTTTTTCTCAAAAGCCAGTTCTGATCCTCAGAGGATGCTGTCCTGGTGAGACTGAATTCCTGAAGAGATAGGGGGGGATGAATAGCTGCTTCCACATCATATCCTGGGGGTTACAGCCCCTTTGACTCCCACTGTTTCTCAAGTGCCCACAAAACTGTGGCTGCCTTATTGTAGTGCAAAATAATTCAGCAGAAATAGAAGTAAAATACTTCAACCAGATGAAATTTAAATAGTATAAAATTGTGATTTGTGAGGCAAAACTGCTGAATGAGTAAAAGAAAAAAGAAGCATGAAAGATTTCGTATCAGTTTTTCCATTTCAAAAGGCTTGCCTGTAGAATGACCCATCCAGCATTCTCCAGGCTTTAATTACTTAAAAGCAGGGAGAAAGTTAGGATTTTGGCGAAGGATAAATATTCCACTCTTGAAGAGAAGACGTTGCTTTAATGACCTGGACACTATCCAGGAAGTACGCAAAGGCTAGCTGGCACTTCTGACAGCTAATATATCTGATAAAAAAGAGCATGCTGGCCAATTAAAGAACTGGGGTAGAAATAATGGTTTGTCACCAAGTGTGTAACTGAGGCCAATTGGTCCAGATTAACCAATGGGTTATCCTTTGTAAGTGAATTTAAAGGTCACGATGAGCTGTCTTGGTGGGTAAAAGATAAAAATGTTAAATTAATATGGTGGCAAAAGATTTTCAAATGTGAGACATGAAGATAAAAATTAGATTTGCAAATCACGCAAAATCACCTGAAGTGGACTAAGCAAATTACTCTTATGGCAGAAGGTCATTAAGAAAAAAGTGTGAATAAAAGTATGAATTTCCATCCACTGCAGAAAGCAAAAGCTTTAAGTATTCATAGTCAAATGCTCTCCTGAAGGACTTCACTATAAACTAACAGCTGGGAGCACACCCATCTGTATATGGGGAGATATAGGGCTATTTTAGGGCAATCTACTTTCTTTCTCCCACAATAAAACAGCTGGTAATGTTATTGATAGGTGATGTATGTGATACCACTTGACCATGAAGAGATAATCTCTAATCTAGCTGCAAATTTCCATGGTGCTGACTGCCCTGGGGACAAACCCCAACAAGGTGGATTTTTCTGACATGCTCTCCTCCAGAATCTTCCATTGCACAGGGACGTAAAGTTTGACACTGACACTGGACAAACAAGATGGTCACAGTCTTCAGGATACCCACAAGACCTGCAGCAAGCTCTTGAAAGCCTATGGGGACAGCCAAATCACTCAAATTGCATGAGTGTCCCAAGGTAAAAGTAGGCACCATGGGAGAGAGAACTGAAGCCAAAAGCTTGCACCCAGTGCCTAGGGGTGACATTTGTTCATGCCAGCATTGATTTTTACCTTCTCTTTGCTCAGCCCTGTTTTCTCCTCACAGACTGACATGTGTGGAGATGTGAATGGTCACTAATGGGATGGAAGGATGTTTACACCTTAACTGTCTGGAGAGCTCCCAAAATGCAAGACAGCTTCGTGAGGGACTGTCCAGCTGGACAGTCTTTCCCAAACTGTGGAGGCAGCATCATGGCTCTGGCTCTTACTTGCCAAACCAGGGCATCCCTCAGAGCATCCAGCTAAGTGGCTGCTGCTCACTGCTGGCCACCAGGCTGCTCCTCATGAACACCTCTGCCCATCTCTCTCCAGAAAGTCCTGTTGTGCTGGTCATGTCAGAGAGAGACAGTTCACCAAGTACTTCTGATTTCATGACAGCCAGCAACTGTATTCAGACGGCTCTGTTTGCTTCTGCTCAGGAGCTAAGACTTCCAAAATAAGGCAATAAATATCCACACTAGCTGTTGCTTATTTTCACAAGCACCATGAGCGTGGAGCCCCCAATATTATCTCTGCAGTTCATAAAAATGTAGATCTTTAAAACAGGCCAAGTCTAGCCAGCCTTGTAGATCTTTTGGTGCTCATAGTTACCCTGCTGGGCTTGAAGCTTACTTCATATCTAGAGGGGGTAAACTCCATCTCCTCCAACCAGACTGGGAAACTATTTGCTGCCTTTTCTGAGTCCCTCTTCCAAGCAAATGAATAGCTAGGGAAGGAGCCTCCCTTCCACCCACCCTGCCTGAGGCTGAGCTGCTGGTGGCAGGCTGCTGGTCTCTTGTCTTGTCTTCTAGGTCTGATGGCAGAAATGAGGAGCAGTGACAACCCAAGTGCAGAAGCAAAGAGCAGGACCAACGAAGCTACATCTGACTGTCCCTTTCCTCCTGGCATAATGCATTTGGGTTTTACCTTTCTTCCTCCAGACACAGCCCTGACTGTGTGCAAAACACTGCTCTGGCAGGACTTTTCTGTCTTTAAAGCCACAGAAAACACTAACAGTTCCAAGAGCTGTTAAAAAACTTAGACCTCCAATCCTGCATAGTATTGAAGTGTTGGTGCCAGACCATGAGATTTCGGGACTTCAGAAATGGATTATTGCAAGCATATAATCTATGATCATAAATGGTGTTTATTTTTCTTTATGCAAATATCTAAAATAACTCAAACACACAGAAGGCAACTATTTACTTCTCCAAGGAACATTGAAAATGCTTCTTCTTCTATGGATTTACCCATATGGATGAATGAACTTAAACTACTAAATAGCTGATTCTGAACTAAATGGATACGAAAAAAAGATGTACACACACCTAGAAAAGTGTGTGTTGCCACAGGAGGCAAATGCATGCAAATGAAGATATCCAAGTACAATGGCCATAAAGCGTTGATGAAAGGTGTTTTATTGACACTGAAGTAACCTTGTTGAATTGCAAATTTTAGCTTAATTTCCTTTTCTGTAACCAGTGCAGAAGCAAAGAAAGGATCTGATTTCCTGAAAGCAGGGTTGTCTTATCTGTTAATATATAGTCCCACCTTTTACATTGGGTGAATATATTTGTATGTCCTTGGTTGGTGTAATTTGGGACAAAAAAGGAGGAGATATCTTGATTTTTCATTGAGAAGTGCCTATTTTTTGGATAAATTCTCGGGAAGTATGCTGACATTTCTTTAAAGAAAATGTGAAAACAAATCATGTCTAGTCAGAGCATTAGCAAATTGTCCTTCTAGCAGGAGGAATTACAGCACTGAAGCTTTAAGTAAATGGATTCATATAGATTTTCCTGTAAGTTCTGCTTGTGTTTGCCTTTGCCTGGTGGTGTCCATATAGCTGTGGTGGAACTATCAAACTCTTCTGATACCTGCTGGTGTAGTTGGTTTCAAAGCTGTGCTCATGTGGTGCCATTTCAAGGGATGCTATACTATAATAAGCTGCACAAAAGTCCCACTGATTCTCAATTCAACACAGTTTCCCCCATCCCTTACTCACCTTGGAAGACTCACTTAGGGATCTTCTGAAACTTTAACCTTAAATCTCTTTGCTGATACCCTGAGAAAGTGAGGGACTGTAGGCAAGTAACGTGTAAAATAGAAATATATGTATTTAATATTTGAAATTTCAGTAAAACTGCTATTCTGTCAGGAGATAGCACTGTCTATTTTAGTGATAGACTGAAAAACATCTCATCTTTAAACCCAAACAACTGGGAAAATCTCCTTCTGAAATCACAGTATTTCTTTCACGAGATGCAGAATCTGGGAAAATAAAGCTCAGTCAAACTTTTCCTCCACTCTTGTATTACTTACCCAGAGTAAGCAATATAAAATGTTATTTACCAAGAATAACATGTAAAATAGAACAGAAAAAATAATCCCATAAACAATGAGCTGAGCTTTCTTGACCCAGCTGACTTTACTATTTGGTACCTTGATTTTTTCCCTTTCCTTAGCTGTCATTGCAGCTCGCCCCCTGTAAGCAGCTCAGTCTCATTAAAAGCAATGTGGTGAAACCAGCCACATTATTATACTCACTTAGATGGAGTTCTTGTAGCCAGCATGTAGCATTTATAATAACTGCCACTTAGGATTGGTGAACCCCCTATTGGCACCTTCCTGGTGGTTTGTTGGGGTAGAGTTTTTATTTTTGCGTGTGTCTTACTTTGAAATCTACATGTCTTCAGAACAACTAAAATTCACAAGAACAAACTAATTAATGGATTCTGGTTTTGACAGCTACAAGAAGACAGATGAGAAAGTAACATGCTTCTGGCAGCGTGTTATCAATTGGGAGGCACCAGTGCATCGCCTCTATGTGGTACAGTGAGCTGGAACCGACACTGACAGATGACACAGCCCTTGACAGTGAAGCCTGTACAAGCTGACAGCTTCACTTGCACTCAGGCAGGTCCAGGCTTGGTGCTGGAACTGAACCAGCTTGATGTGCAGAATATGCTTGCTTTTATCTTCCCCCCAGCTTTAACAGTGGGCAGGGCTAAGCTGCACTGCCAGGTGGATCCCAGAGCTTGCCTTAGAAAGTCACAACTGTAACGAGTCCTAAGATGTTACCAGTAAAAATAAACTAAAACAATTGGCAAGTAGACTCTTCCAAATGTTTTTTTGAACTCCTTTTTTTGGAGCAGGATGGCTCCCTGGCCAGTGGGACTAGGGGATCTTGGTTTCCTATGGACAAGTGAGTATCTCCTGGTAGGATTCTCAAGAGTCTACTAAGGACTTGCTCCAAGAGTGACTCTGACACAGCCTTTGAGCTTCTGTCTGCCATATGGATTTGCCAGTGTGGAAGAAGGGCTGAAGGCACATTCCTTTCTTTCAAATGGATTTATCTTCTCTGGGGAACTCCCAGCTTCACAGGTCTGCAGGAGCTTGTGTCTTTGGGCCTATTAACCCTCCGTCCAATTTGGTCAAAATTAGCCAAAGGTTTAAGTTCAGATGGTGCTGAGGGATGGAGAGAGGGTGCAGATGCACATGCAAATACAGAGCGTGACAACGCAGATCTAATTTCCTTTGAAAACAGGGGTAATACAGCATGGGTAGAGTTTCTTCACTCTATGCATTCAAGATATATATCTATCATCTGAAGATTAAATTGAGTGAGAGTATAGAGGTCTGGGCAGCCTTATCTAATTTTTCCCTGAGGGGACAGTGATGCTAGAGGCACCCATATAACTGCTCCATGCCATGGTGAATTACAGCCCTACAGCAAGTAACCCTTCACAGATTGCTGTGATAGATCTTTCTTCCATTCCTCCACTCCTAGCCTACAGAAGTGGGCTCAGAAAGAGACCATATGCTTTTAAAAGGAATAGAATAACAGAATCAGTATTTTCTCATGGATTTAAGATAATATTGTCTTACTGAAAAAACGATCTGGCCAAATTAGCTTGAATCGGACGATCTTCAAGAAACTTCCTTTCCTTCATCTCTGTTGCTGTAATTTATTTTTTTTTAGATCACATAACAGAGGAACTGAGAGCCCTATTAAGGGGAAAATACAAGTTTTATGGCACCAGTGAGGGGATTTATTGCGGTCAACATATCTCCCTCCCTTGCTCCTTACAGCTCCATGTGGCCCTTCTGCCTGCTTCCCTCCTGCTCATTACAGTCTCCTTTGGCCCCCAGAGCAGCTGCCAGTGCTCCCTTGGCCTAACACTGGGGTGACACAAGCAATAATACCAGCAGAAGCCAGAATGGCACTGGGCATACTTGTCTGCATTCAGCAGCTGACAATAGGAGCTATTTGAAAGATCGATGGGGATTTATATGGCTTTGTTTGTGCACATGTGTCCCAGAGTACCCTGCTTAACTAGAGGGAACGTAATTCCATTGGCTTCACTGGGACTATCCATATCCTTAATATTATGCTCATGTTTGAGGGACTTTGCTGAATTGGAACCTAAATTTGTGATATTTGGGAAATTCTTCCGGTGTTCATGCTTGTCTGGATTTGTCTGTGCTGGTGCTACCCGTGTATGCTGGTGTCTCAGCTACTGAAGAGTTTGGCAGTAATATGTAACAGGAGGTACATTACACATGGTCTGTTTTGGACTGTTTTAAAGTGTAAGAGGAAAAAAGCTCATTAAAAATCGGTCTATAAAAAGACAACTGGGCAATTTTTTGAAGTGCTTTTCTCTGTGAAGCTCTTGATATTTTTGCTTACTGTTACACATCTATGTGATGTATAAATAATGGATCTGCTGGAAGTCTTCAGAAAGATTTGTTTAATGAGGATCAAGATTAACAGGACTTTTCTTTAAGTCAATAAGAAGGAATTTATATTCCTTTTTCCAGGTAGCTTTTGTTCATCACATTACTTTTCCCTTGGAATAAAACAAATGCCACAGCCTGAGTGGCTGCAACTTCTCAGGTGGATCATATTATTGAGAAAATAGAAAATCATGTAAGTATGTTTACTATCTTATGCTGATGTTTAATACTCTTATTCCAACTTCACAGTCAAGGAAGACTGAGGCAAAATGAAGCAATTGCTTAAAGAAACTTGATAGTTCTGTGTTGAGCCTTGCTGCCTGTGTGCTTAGGTCTCACTGCTCCTCATCTCTGCACCTGGTAAAGCTCAAAACACTGAGACTTTGAAAGCCACATACCACTGGCTTAAAAGTAAATATTTGCACAAATTCAGGCACTAGAATTTACTAGAAGTTCAGTTTTCCCAAGCATTAGAAGAGAAATTAGTCCTCTTGCTCAGGATAGCTGGTCACATAGGCTTTGTTTCAACACTGAAGCAGCACAACATAATGATGTTTGAGGAGACAGCTGTCCCTAAGCACTTGCTTTTGAGATCTTACCTGAGAAGCTCCCTTTTAGAAGGAAAATATCTCTTCTCAGCCAAAACCAATTTGTAATTAACCGAATATAGAAACCCAGTATTTTTTAACAGAAAATTCTTTTCATAGGCAAAACCACTGTATTTCCTGGATGTAGACTATTGAATATTTGTGTTGTTGCACTAGATGTTTTTTAAAGAGAAAGCTTATAAAAAAGATGACCTAAGGATACATAATTTTTTCTAATTTCATACCAATGCAAGCAAATTTTACATAAGCAAACAGGAAAACATCATTGGTGTTCTCAATTGTTAAGTATTTAAAAAAACCCCAGCCTCTCTGGGAATAAAAACACCTTTTGGATTCTGTTTCTGATTTAAGAAAAGTCTTCCTGAGTACAGAATCAACATGCAGTGGGAGGTGCTCAACAGCATTACCACTGAGTGCCCTGTATGGTCTTCTCCAAAGGTCAATAGAAAAAGCTATTTAGAAACCAGGCCGTCACTTCAATCTCTAATATGAAATTGAGCAGTGAATTGACTACCCTTCATAATGCACCTTGCAGCAAAAATTGAGGGCGTTTGACTATTCAGAACCAAAGGTATTGTCCTTGAAGGCTTTTTTCTTGACTTTTTTTGCTTCAGTATTGGTTGTGAGAGTCACATCCTTATACACTTACAGAACAAAGTAAGGTCACTGAACAAGCAATTTGTGAACTCTGTCTATCTAGGTTACATGCTGAATCCAAATTCAAACTAGGTCCAGATGAAACATTTATGAGTATGCACAGATGGATATTTACACAGAGAGACATGGATATAGACAAATTCAGATTATCTGTTTTTCTCTCCCCATGATCAGACTGTTCCTGGATTCCTAACTTAGATATATTTTAAATGGCTTGCATTTATATTCATGGTGTTGCACATATCTGTGTTCTTGCTGTTTTAGAGAAATTTTAAAATATCATATAGAAATTTTATGGAGCCTGATAAAGTTGGATATCTAACTTTCTTAAGCAGAATGAAATTGTACTATCTAACATCATACAAGATTATCCAAGAAATTCTTAAACTTCTTTGACTATAATATGGTGAACACAGTTCTTTTTCTTCGATATTTACTTGAGCAGGCTCTCTTCACAAACCTCCATCATTTACTTTTACAACCCAAGAATGCATTCAGTATTTCTGTACAGCCTAGCTTATCAAGAGAATCTTCAGCAGAGAAAGTGAGACAAATTTTCTTGTGGTGTAAGCAAGGTAGCTCGCTGATCACATGAAGGCTCTGTCAGTTTGGACTACTAGAATCTAACATTTTTGGTATATGCACATTACGGAGATTAACAGAATCAGAGAAGGCTGGAGCAGAAGTAAACTCTCAAAGTTTAAATTCTCAAAGTTGTCCTGCAAGTAGAAATGTTTGCTGATGCTCAGATTGTATTAGATTCTAATAATGACATTTACTCTTTTCTGGGTGGCCCTGGATCATTTCCTCAGAAGTATTTGTTTATGTTGCTTTCTCAGAATTTATGATAAGTAATCAAACCCTATTCAAATTATCCTGCTCAGAATATCCTCAAAGTGCTCCTTGTCCCTGCTTCATATATCTGGGAATGACTAGGGCTTTGCTTTTTTGCACAAAGTCATACCTTGCATAGGGTTCCATTCTGCAGATGAATTTTCTGCTGTAACTCTGGAAAACAGAAAGAAGGAGGGTTTAAAATGGCAAGGGGGAAAGAGTTTTACTCCCTTGAGAGCTACATAAGAAACATAAGCGTAAGAAACTGGAATAATAATTTAATTTTTTATTGGTAATTTTTCACAGTAGATTAAATGAGTTGGAGATTATCCAGTGGCTGAATAACAGGTCTGAGACTCAGAACATGCAGTTTCAGTTCCTGTCCTATCCCAGCACCTTCTATCAGGTCTATAGGAACCTGTACATATTAATGAATTAAAGAGGTTAAAGGAAGAACTTTTCATTCCTAGCCCCAGTTATGCATCCTACTGATATCTTTCTCATCTCTGGCTTTGATTTGGTTCACTGTGAACAATGCATTCACAGACAAGGCACAGCTTCCTTCCGTACTGAATTTGCTCCCAGGTCTGCTCCTGAAAGGCAGTATGGAGGACATTGCATTAGGTCTGGCTTCTCCTGCCTGATGCAGTTTTCCAGCGCTATCCCACCACTTTTGCACCCTCACATCATCCTCCAGGACATGCAATGCTAAACCCTCAGTTCTATAAAACCTGGAGGGTTGTAGCACAGGTACCATGTTACTCCAGCAGTTCAAATTGAAGAAATCAATGGAGGTTGTCATGATCCTACCTAAAATCTACAGAGGTGTGACAAGGCCTCAAAGAGACCCAGATGTTATTTGAATGATCTGAGAGAGCTAAAAGGAGTATCTCCTTTTGCTTTCCTCTCTGAGACCCCTCCTTGGAGGTGTTTAGGGTCGAGCTGGATGAGGATCCAGCAGCCTAGTCTATTGGGAAGTGTCTCTGCCCATGGCAGGGGGGTTGGAACTAGATGATCTTTAAGGTCCCTTCCAACCCAAACCATTTCATGATTCTTTGAAGTCTGAGTCAGCGGCTGTCTTTAACAATACTTTTTAAGCAGTTAGATTAACAGACGGAAACTATAAGCCGTACTATACATTTGTAAATAATTAAAATTAAGCTACCTTTTTGACAAAGCTTTTCTGGTAGAAAAGATCAGGATTTTCCATTCCTGAATGCAATGCCTTTAAAGGATGGCTTATTGCAAATGCATATAGCAATCCTGTTTCAGGACATTCTCAGTAATTTCCTTAATTAGCCATCCATGTTTACTGTACTTGTCCCTTATAATATGTGCAGTGTTATATTTGCTATCTGTAATCTCTTTGTTGATTTTGATTCTTCTGAAGTGCATTTTTCCCTCCAATGAAAAATACCAAAACGGCTTTCATTCAGGAAAATATGCCTGGCATCTGAAAGTTTGGGATATGTGGGAGTCACATCCTTTTTGTACAGTTTCATCTAGTAGAGTGGGAGTTTAACTCCTTACTATCTCCTGCATAAGGAGGCTGAAATAATGGAGGTTGCAGTGTAGGAGCTTGATGGGGGAGAAGGAAAGGTTTCAAGGGAAAGCTGCTGCTCCCCTGGAGGAAAAACAGACTGAGAGAAGAATGACCTGGACTTGTTTGTTGCTTTATGTGATCCAGGATGGCAGAGCATTGCTCTCACCATTGCACAGAGGCCAGTACAGCTGTACAGCAGCTGTAACTATGGTACAACCATAGTTGTACAGTGTTGGCTCTGCACAGGGAGGACCCCCTGGAGGCACCTTCTGAGGCTGAAGGCTTCTACCGGGTTAGTAGGATACATTTTCAACTGTTAAGGATACTTGGATTTTGTCACCTTCTTAATTCTCGTTCATCTGTGGGCCATGAGGGCTCCTCCACTCCTCACCATCTGTAGCTGTTTTGTTTTGGCATCCTTACACAACAGTCATGGTCTGTGCTAGGACAAAGAATTTTCACATTAAATAGATTTTCTCTTGATCATAAGCCATCATCTCACTCTCTTGGCTACATTTCTTCCTCTGAGGCTATATGACATGGGCTTAAGAGCAGCTCAAGTGTAGGAAATGTTGAGGCTGTAGCACCAGAGAGTGCTTCCTAGGTCATTAGCATCCAACTAAGGTCTGGACTGCACAGAAGCAAAGGAGCTATGATCTCCAGCAGGGCCCCTGAGGGCACTACTCTGTGGTAGAGGCACAGCCATGGGGCTGATTTACTCTTTTTGCACCTGAAGAGTTGCCAGAGATCATTGCAGACTTTTTACTCTGCAGGAGGAATATAAAAGAAGGCAGGAACCAGTTATCTGGCTCAGTGACAAAAAGATTTTAGGCCAAATGACTCACCTCTGGAGGAGTCAGACAAAGCTTTTCAGAGGACATGACTTATGAGGGAATTCAGTAGCTGAGATTTATTTATTTTTTAGGGCTTGTTGAGCTTTTTTTAGCTCTCAAACAGTAAATCTTCATACACAAAGAACAGAGACTTCAGACTCATGAGGTTTGAGGACAGACTTCATAAACAGTCACTGTGAGAAAGCAGGATTTTAGAATTTTATTGTTGTCCAGATCATAAGACCCTGATGGTTGTTTACATGAAGATGGCAAGCTGAGTATTTGCCTGTGGTTATAAACACATCATTTGTGAAAGCATCCATCCTGAAAGAGAGGAGTTTGCTTCTTATGAGAACTGCCTCCTTTTTCCCTTGGCTCTCCAGCTGAAGCTTTGCCAAAGAGGTCAAGTAGACAGTGGTCTCACAAAACTGAGAGTCACCTAATGTACTTAGTGTATTCATAACTCTGATGGTTTCCAAATATACTGCTAGAGAAGGACCAGAGTGTTCAGGAAAAGACTACTCTGATAAAAATGTGAACATCCAGTACAAATAGCCAGACACAGAGTAAGATGTAATACAATAGCCTGACTGGAGCGTAATTCTAAAGTTGCATTACCTTGAAATTCTTGACATTAAATGCAATGGTTTGTATTTTAAGTCCTTCAAGTATTTATTGTGACAAAAAAACATGTGTAAGAATAAAAATTTACATGAGAAAGTTAAAAAGAATTTTACCAATGGACTACTGCTGCATTTTACAAATATAATAATTTGTAATGGCTTGACGAGCTAAATCCCATAGCTCATCTAAGCACAACAAGGTAAGCTGGAAAGACAAAACAAAACTTCTCTCTGCAAATAGCTCTTGTAGGTCTCATACAAGGTAGAAATGGCAGCAGCAGAAGAGGATGGGTGGGGAGATGCAAGGAAAGAAGCAGATGTTTACATAAAGTTCCTTTGCCCACTACTCTGCCAGCAGCAGCCTGCAGCACCAGGTAGCCATGCAGTCTAGCCTCTGCCCAAAGCCAGTTCTGCTCAGAGAGCTCCTGTTTTGTCAGAGCTGTGGGTCCAGAGGGGTAATGCCCCCTTAGATACCACAGAATATCCCAAAAAACACCAAATACCCATAGCTAGGTAACTAAACAGAGCATTAGGTATCTACATGGAGAATTGTGCAGGTGATCAAGGCATGTATTCTTCCTTTGTAACCTGCAGAGAGTTAATGAGAGACCTGAATTTGTTCTTTGTGGTCCAGGGATAGTATCAACAGTGCCACTTATGAAGAGGATTCTGATTTAAATTCTGTGGATTTCTTTTCTCTTTGAAACCAGTGATTTTTTTATCGCTGTCTAAATTGTGATAACATGTAAAATGTATGCATTTTGAGATTAAATAACTCATTAATAAATTCAATTTTAAGGCTGGTTTGGTGGTGGCAGAAACAGCACAGTCACCAGTAGTGACATGGTAACAATGGGACATACTTACTGTAGGACAATACAACAAGCAATATAAACACATTTTCTTCCTGCTGATGTATAGAATGGGCTGCTCTGGAAAGCAGCCTTGGTTTTAACTGAACTTTCACTGCTCTTCATTGCAAAGTAGCAAGCTTCCATCAGTCTATCAGAACAGGGGACTACCAAGAGATGCAGAAAATGTTCTTCACACTTATCATCTCTTTATGGCTCCGGTCAAGTCTCATTGTTCCTTAGCTCTATCAATATCAAATTTAAAAAAAAAGAGAAATCTGTCAAAAGTGAATTATTAAGGGTTTTCTTAATTTCTTTATGAAGTTGCACCTGAGAAGTCAAAAAAGAAAATGTGAAACAGTCTCTTTCCTCTCTAAGTACTGGCTACACATTAGAAAAGAAGCAGGAGGAAACAAAAAAATCACACTGGACTAGGCTAGACTTGAATGATCTTGCCTTGTTGAAAAGGAAATGACCACGGACAAACTTGAAAAGCTTACAGACAGTGTAAAATTTATTTCAGTAACTTTATTCATTTGGATTCGGCCTGCAAGGCTTGGTGCTTAAATAGGATATATAGTCCCAAATTTGAGTATTGTAATGGGCAATTATCCCTGGGTGAATAAAAATGAGGAAGAATTTGTGCCTTCTATTTCAAATATCTAACTTTGAAAAGCTGGGCTCTAAATATTTGCCTTCCTGGCTCAGAACAATTATCAGACATTATATTTTAAAGAGTACACTTTATAGCTTGCAAATAACAGTCATGTGTTTTAATGTATTTAATTTTACTGGCCTGACTTTCACATATTTCAAGAGCTCTCTACCTCTCCTCGGCAGCATAAGAAATTTATCTTGCCAGGGGGATATAAAGGGTCTGTAAATGAAAATCAGGGTTCAGTTACTCTATTTCTGAGCATCGAGGACTCAGGAATTAAGCTGTTTGAGATTGTTGTTGCTTTAATGTGAAAGTGGAATCAATGAACAAAGAATGCATTGGGATAAGAGAAATATTCCCCCATTCTGTTTCCTTGTGTTTCCTTGCAGTTAAGAGAAGCATAAAATGTGCAATTGAATTCAGTTTGGTTGATATTAAGATAATAATTTCACACACATACCTGTACAATGCTGCAATGAAAACTGAATACATTGCTGCAGCCTATGAGCACCCATAGTAAATGGCACTCCTCTAAATTAACTAATAAAACTTCTCTAATTATGCATGGTAAAAAGGGTAAAGAAGAGTGATAGCACGAAATTCCTTTTGCCTCATGCCAAGGGTTTTAAAATGCAGTGACATCATTCCTATTGCCAGGCACTAGAGGAGATCATAATGGGATATAATTGTTGCTTGCTCATTTGATTGAACTCCAAAACTATATCAAATAACACTTAATTATATACATAGAATATCATTACAGAAGAGAACTCAGAACTGAGATCTCAGTGTAAGCAGAAGCATTTAATAATTATACAACTCCTGTAGATGCAAATAGATAACTTGCTGCTAATTAGTCTGGAATTTTATGCTCACAACATCCTAAGTAAATCTAGTGAAAATTAGTCGGGAGCCTGAACATACAGTTTTACTATAGCTCCATCTGGTACGTGCCCTCTGATTACCCAGCACGTTGGCTAGCTATTTGAGGGACGCATTTGATATCTGGCCAAGTTTAAAGGTCTGCTGGAGGTAAAACAATGACCACCCTTTTACAAGAGGATCATTGTTGCTCAACAATAAAGCTCTCTGGCTTATTTGAATGTCAACAATTCAGAAAAGTTGATGTTCTGAGCCATCAAATAAAATGTTTTTTGTGAAACAGTTTATTATTTCAGTGGTAATTATTTGAATCATTCATGGTAAAGGATGTTTGCTAATGAGAGCTTGGCTGCTGTAAATTCCAGGGAGACTGAATGCTCTTTGTGCTGACAAAAAGGCCCAAATCACTGGAGAGCAACTGACTGGACAAATCATTCATCTATGCAAATGCCAGCTGAAATGGTCAGATGCATTTATTACCCTCCTCATTATAGTAAACAAGGCAGGAATCGTGACTGGCAGTTATCAACTTGCCCTGAAGTGTGATTTGTTCTCCTACCACTATTTAAATGAGAGGAAGAAAGGCATGCCACCAGGGACTTTGTTGGTTTATAAAAGAGTAAATGTCACATAGCCCAGTGCTTAAAGATTTTTGATTGACAAATGTTTTATTTGACATATCAAACAATAATGGTTTTCATATCAAATAGTCCATATTTGTTAGCAGAAATTTAACCCTTGGAAGGGTGAGAACTGATTTTTCAGCCTGCTCTGAATCCAGAAGGAAAGTTAGAAGTGAAAAGGAATTCTAACTGGGTGGACTGGAAAGACTCATGCACTGTTGTTGAAAGATGGTTTTAATGGAGGCTTCTTAGTTGCATAAAGGAAGTATCTCGCATTGGGAAGGCTAAGTAGTGCATAGCAGAAGGAAATAATGATTTTTTTCTCTAAAGAATATAAAACAGCAGTTTTAGACATCTAAGGAATCTAAGGCCTGCCTCAACCTCAAA
This sequence comes from Turnix velox, assembly GCA_013400935.1. Taxonomy (NCBI): domain Eukaryota; kingdom Metazoa; phylum Chordata; class Aves; order Charadriiformes; family Turnicidae; genus Turnix; species Turnix velox. The sequence goes on from VZTY01021956.1 coordinate 142,219, forward strand.
CTGTGTTGCTAAGACATTTATGCTAGCATTTGGATAGGAACTGTTATTCTATGTTTGAAGAATGTATGGGTTTGATAACCATAAATATTAGTTTAAAAAGCCCTAAAAACAAACAGAAAAGAAGCAAACCAGAAAACAAAGCAGTATTCTTCTTTGTACCAAGAGTGCATATTTGTTGCTGCCTTTCCCTTTTAGCAAGTACAGGTTTTGTGTTTCATTCTGTCATTACTGAATATGAGCCAATTATTGTATAGGTCACTCTAAGCCCCTACAAGTATCTACAAAATCATATGCTCTCTGGTGTTAATCAGGAAAGAAGTCACATGCGTTTAAATGATGCTTCCCATCATTTGCTGATGAAGCCTTCTCACCTCTGTAAGTTGGTGCAAGGCCTAGAAAAAGCATGTATGCTCTATCCAAACATGAATGCACACGTTGCAAATAACCTGTTTCAGCTTTATAGAAGTGTGAGGACAAACTCTGAGTCAGATCCTTTAAACTTTTTTCATCAGAAGAGTAAATCAGGTCTCAAGAATGAGATCCTGAAGCTGAGTCATTAGATACGGTAAGGTATTGATGACGATTTTCAGGGATGGGGGTGGTGAATGATCCCACCTGCTTATATCTTCTCTGCATACTGCTGAACTGAGATTCTGAAATCTAGGTACCCAGCAGAGAAATACCAAGTGAAAAAGAAGCTAGAAAAACTAAATTGGAAAGATGCTTTGGGTTAATTGGAAAATATAATGTGATTTTAATAATAGCATGAATATGAGTAATACTGCTTATTAGCTAGCATGATAGAGGAATTAAAAACAAACAGTGTCTATATAATGCTTTACGGCTCTTGCGAATCCAACATTAACTGATTCATTCTCTCATTAGCTCTGTGAAGTAGCATCATTAATCCTCCTTTGTGATGGGAGAGCATGTGCTCACATACATAGGTGACAGATACTTAAGGTCACTCAGCTGGCTGCAGCAGACCTAGATGTTACTACCTAGAGCTTCTGATTTCCACTTGTGTGCATAGCTACTACTATGCACCAGGACTACATATAGGAGGACACTTCCTACATGATGAAAATGGATCACCACAGCATTTACTTGTACTGCACACCCCTGCTATCAACACTTAAAGGTCCCCTCCTGTTAACATCATAAAAAAAACACTTCATGACACTATAGCTATCACTACTGTGAGAAATACAGGACTTTCCATTACAATCTGAAATAAAGATTCTTAATTCCAGTATCCAGTGTGTGGAGAGTGGTCAGCCTGGTGCTTTCACACTAAGATCCTTGGCCAGATGGACTGTGCTGCCTTGAATGCAGAAGGAGTAATCCTCCACAGGTATCCTAGGACATCTGGTGAGAAATACACCTTGTAGATTGAGAAGTACATTCTTGCTGATCAGAAAATAATCCAACGGTAGTATTTGATTTTGTGACATCATACAAAGATAAGATAATTAGTTCAAGTACAGGGAATAACATACTGCCATTTTTTTTCTAACATGGCTTCTACCACCAGACCTAGGTGCCCTCTTGCATCCATTCCTAATGTAGTCAGAATACACATATATAAAATAAAAAGTAATTTGTTACCAGCATCCCCTTTATAGGCATTTTGAGATTACTCCTCTGTCTAGGGATCCGGCCAGCTCTTATTTATGGAAGTCTGCTCCCACTCCCTCCCTCCCTCTCTCCTATGCCCCCATATTCCACTTTTATCTTCCCGAGTCTCTCAGAAGCTGGTGTATTTAAATACTCCCCATTGGTTCACCATTCTAGCTGCCATCAATCTCCTTCAGACCTGCCACGTCATTCCAGAGCCATTGCTTCTGCAGGTCTTGAGGGTGCTGTCACAAGGGGCTGATTTAACATGGTGGAAGAGGCAGACAAATGGTTAGCTGCAGAGACAGAACAGGCCAACGGAGCATTGCACAAGCTATAAATAGTGCTCTTGGTTTCAAGGATTTTGCAACTGAAGAAGGCAAGGTGCTAATGAGGTAGGAAGGAGCACCTGCTCTTCAATGACATTACTGGCCTCTACCTTCTCCACTGGAGAAAAAGTTAAAGGAGTTGATTAATATAGTTCAGGAGGGTTTCAGGATTAATTTTCGGGAATGTGAAGTAATCAACATTTTCTCAAGCAGTTAGTATGTTCAGTCAATAACAATGCCACCTTCAGGACTAACTATGTGTCCAGAATAAGTGATCATCAGGAAGACAGGGCCAGGACAACACTCAGTCTAAAGGGTTATAATGATAGGAGAGGAAAAAAGTCTCTCTAATGATGCAGAGTATCTTTCATTAATGCATACTGGAAGCTAACAGCAGGCAGCAAAAAAAACTGTTATTCCAAGTAACTTGGTGTCCCTTGTGTGGAGAATGGGCTGTATACACATAAGAAGTTTTCTGTGTATCCCAGCCCTCCTTAATCTGCACAGGAGATGCAGATGTGACTGCAGGATCTATGCCCTCCAAACAGTTAGGTAAGCTTTTGGTGCCAAGAAGCAGAGAAATCAATAGATTAAAAAAACAAAACAAAATAAAACCAAACCAAATTCAAACCAGAACCCACTCTTCTGGTGAAACTGCTGTACCTACAAGCCTAGAATGAAATTGTTCTGCCATGGAAAACGTATTTCAGTGATCTTAGCAATTGCACACTGCTACCTTGTTTACAGATGAACTAATTACAGTACAAGCAACCCACTGGCAAATCTCCTACGTGATATATTGGAGGAAAAAGCTCAAGCAAGAACTGACCTACCTACAATCTTCCTTGAGTAACTTTATAATGGGGTAATTCCAGTCACCTCAAAGCAGAAGTGTATAGATCAGTGCAAATCTAGGCCAAATATTTTATGTATATTTGTAGTCAAAAACTATTTAGCAGTCATATCTAATGAAATCACTGTTACATGCACTGAATAGCCTGAAACTAAAGGGACAATGGAGCAAAAAACCTATGATGACATTTCTACATTAAAAAAACCATTCCTTACACAGACTGATTAGTATCCAATATGAAGATATTAATACCAGTCTTTTCATAATTCAGAAGTCTTTCAGCAACTGCATCCAAATTAACATAACCATCTATTTCTATGTGAGCAGGAATTCATACTTAATTGTACATTAATTCCCAGGATGAATAATTGAGATAACAGATGCAACAACTCAAAACCCTAAATCTTATTTAGTTCCAAAGTAACAAGGTTTAAGCCTTAAGTTAATCAAGAAAACTATACTTATATCTTCATTAACATACCAGAAATCAATCCCCAGTTTATAAAATCACAGACCATACAGGTTTAGCAGTGTCTGATTCTATGATATTTAACTCAGTCTGAGCACATCTGTGCCTTCAAAGTTTCACAGTGTTGGTAATTTCATAGCTAGGAACCATCACCTCCCATTATGTTGAGTCCTCCTTCTGAAGTGATAATGATATGTGGATAGATGTGTGGAAAAGGGATTCTTTGAAGATGATGCCTAGTTTTTCTTGTTTGGGATCAACTAGAATTTATTCCTACTTCCCTGTATTTTTCCCTGGCAATGCCACACAGAGAACTTATTTCCCATCATGACTCCTCTGCATATTAGTGTACTACTGTGGTTGATACTGCTGCCTCTCTCTGTGAATATTATGTAGTTTACAAACCCACTTGTAAACCAGACAAATTCATGCAAATAAACATGATTATTTCAAAAGCTAAAACATACAAACCAGAAGGAAGCTAGCTAAACAAACTTAGACTTAAGAGCTGGAGAATATGTAACTTATAGCCAGCTTGTTCCTGACTAGGTGTCAGATGGAAATAGAGCATTCAGCTCACTAAGGTAGAAAATTCCAGTATAATTAACACACAAGAATGAGAAAAACCCCACAGATTCTTAGCTTTTATATTCTGATTGTTCGGATGCCAACACAGTATCATGCACGCTTCAGAAGAGACTTAGTCTAGTTGCTTCTATTGCTGTAGCAAAATTCATTCCTGCACAGTGAATGCTTGGGTCAGACATCTGCCTGTTTTATTTTGTGTTTGCACCATATCCATATTTAATGGACTCTCTCACATTAAGGAGATCAAAAGCACTTCCTGCAACAAGGCAGTGTGCGTGTATAACTTTCAGCTGTCAGTATGTCCTGAATTTGGCTGCCAAAGGCTTATGCATTTAGGGAAGTCTCTTTTCTTATACATTATCTGCTGGAAATAAAAAGTAGAAAGAAGACAACAAGAGACTTCTTGCTAGTTCTACACACCTACCCAAGAAAGGAGTCATTTCTCAATCCATCTTCCCTCTTTGTACTACTTTCTGGAAAAAGACTTGAATGTCAAACTCAGTTGGATAACTTGAAGTTATTTATCCTCAACTCTGTGAGGACTGAACTTCTGCTGATAAATAGACTTATCTCTTTGAGAAGATAGGTTTCTTTTTGTCTACTCTTGCTTGCTGAAGAGGACTCGTTAGGTTAACCAGGAGGTCATTAAGTCCTTAACTGCCCAAGTTGTGGTAAATTTTCCATGTCTGTTTAAGGCTTGTATGCATTTAGATCTGCCAGAATTTGCTTCTGTAAAATTCAGGAATAATGTGTTTTAGAGGGCAGTAATGAAATAAGATGATGATTTCTAATGCATATTTTACTGTTGGTATATTTACATAGCTGAAAGTAGCTACTTCGCTTGGAGTGGATGCACATGATGTTTCTGATCCAACACACTGGAAGTCTAAGACTGGAAAGCATCAACTTCTCCATTCATTGCATTGATTACAATGCTCACATTGATCTGACAGGAACAGCGATATGAACTTCACAGTATTTCTTGTAGTTTTCCAGGTTTCTAGCCCTTGGGTGGAATGATCTAACTGTTTAGTATCTGTTACTCTTCAGCTCTGCTGAGCTCTGATTTGACTGATTGTGCCATTGTGTAATGTGGCAGCAGTGGGTTAAACACAGACAGCTTTGTAGCCATGGAGCATAAAAATGTCTCTGGTCATATGAACATATTATAAAGGGTTTAAAATAGTTATGTGGTGCTTGATGAGAGGCTGGCAATACCTTTCTGTGAGGCTAAATGACACATCACTATTGAAATCAATATGGCTCAGATCTGCAAACACTGAAGTACTGCACTGCAGCTGTATCTATTCCTTTGGGTTTTGTGATAAAAAGCCTCACAGTGTGGACATCACACACATGTATCTCAAGACCACCAGTCATCTGCTCCCTCCTGCCAGTTAGATCTTGCTGCAAGAGAATATGAAATGGCTGATATATTTCTAAAGGCAAAGTAGTGCCATGATAAAAGAGACTTTAACTAACAATATCAATCAATATCATACCAATACTGATATGATAAAACTAACTAATTATGAGAACTTTCCTTTCATTGTGAAATTACAATAAAATCTTGTTCAAATGTCCCTTAGAGCTCTCTAGTTGTTATGAATTGTCACTGCTCTTTGAGCATACTTGCCTGTGATACTCTTCTGCACTCCCAGCAGGCTGCAAGGAAGGCCCAGAGACTAGAAGAAGCTGACAGTGCACCAGGAGCACTTAGCTTTAAAATCTGACATTCAGAAGGTTAAAGCAACAGGTCCAGTTTTAAGAGGTAGGTGCTTTAACCAGAAATGCCTCTGGGAAAGTTTTCATGGCGTGGACACCTAGAGCTCTTACTTGTCTGCTGGAATAGAAAAATGGTGGTTGCCCAAGGGCGAAGGGAATTTCCTACTTATTCTTTCAATTGTTACTCAGGGTTCTGTGTTACTGTATATCTTGTTAAAATGTTACACAGGTTTTACATTTCCACTCTTAAATTTCAATTGAATGCAGTAACAAGCTGTGCAGTGTCAACACAAAAGCTTAATAAGATTTTATCTATCTGTCTCTGTAGATCCCTATATGAAGCCTATGGCTGGTCAAAATTAGCATATTATCCTGACTGGATCCTACTGTTGCTGACAAAGGATTCTGTGTGACAAACCTTCTGTGTGAAGGTTCTTGCGCAACAGCCTCCTCAAATATAGTAGATTATACTCAGATTCCCTAATCCTCATTAAAATCCTCATGATGATTTTAGTCAGCATGTCCTTTACATGCTAGAAGATTGTTTTGGCAGAAAGGCAAAAAGGAGAAAGATTTTTAACCACAATATGCTCAGGTAATATGGTATTTTGATAAACTAAAATTTTCTCATTCTTTATCTTTTTCTTTAAAGCTTAATTTCATATCATGTAGAGGACTTCCACAGAAAGGGCAGTGCTTAGATATTCAACTGCTGAAACTTATTCTCTAATTTGATAATGTATCCTCAGTATAATAAAACATTACCCTTGCCTCAGTCAGTCTATAACATGAATTTAGTGTGATCTACTGAGTACCACAGCCAAGCAGCAGAGACACAGATGAAATACTGTGTCAGTTTCATTGTATAGAAAATTTAAGCACATACTTGTATAGTGGCATATTCTTTTCTTTATATTTTAATAAAGTAATAGGAAATTTAAAGTAAAATGCAGCAAATATGAGTACCTACCCAACACACCACTTTCACAGAGCATAGCAGGAGAGGAAGCTCAATAAAATATTGTTACGTGGGACAGAAATTCCCTTACAGGGAATGAAAAATTCCTCCTGAAAAGAACAGAATTCAAGCTGACCCAGAAACCAGTGACTTGTTAGTCCTGGCTCATAGAAACACCTACAAATATGTCTCACTGACTTAGTATACTTCCTCTTCCACTTCAAAGAATATATGTAATTTCACATATCAAAAAGCAGTAATGCCAGCCCAAGAGGCAGTGAGATGTTTCCCATGTTGGATTAATATCTTGGGATGCATAGGAAACCGGAGAGAACAACTCATACCAACAGCAACAATGCTATGCATATGCATTCAGTGCTGCTTTGCAGTTAACACTTGGCTACTTTTGTTGTATGAAAAATAACTCAGTGATTAAAATGATGTCATTATTTTTGGGACTGAATTTAACATGTTAAAATATAAAGCTTTGCAAAGTGATAATAAAATGCAGATTGGCTTCCTGCATGGAGCAGGAACTGGGGACTTACAAGCCAGGTAGTTTTTTTAATTATTTGTTTATTTAGAGAAATACCTAAGATATTCCAACATAAACCTCTTTTCTTTTGCAAACTTAAGCGTTACCCTGTTTTCAGGAGGAGCTGTCACCTCACCCAAGGCTCAGGAAAGCTTCACTACTTAATCAGCAGTTTCCTCATTCTCACTAAAAATTGCTTTGCTGTGTGTGCCTTTTCAACAATCACCTTGCCTGGAAAAGTGGATCTGGACATCTTCTGGGAATGCAGAACAAAAAAGAGCCTTAGAGCTCCCAGCCAACAGATACCATAACTAATGTGGTGGGATCATTACCTCCTCCTATGGACTTTTTTATTAGGGACAAAAATTATGCATTGTGGTGACAAATGAGTTAAAGTACCTGACTATCCAGATCTAAGAATCAGCCATGTATCTGGGGAGTCAAAAGTAATTGAAATGTCATATCATTCCCATATATGTCTTTGGTATAAACATAGACATATCTTAATCACATTTAACCATGCCAGTTATATGGCCTTTTCCATTCTTTACATCTGATTTTGAAATGACTACATTCCTACTGACATCAGTAAGATTTCCTTCTCATGACTAAGCCATAGCACCACTTATTACAACTGAAAGCTGAAGGAGAAGCAGGATGCTGTTAAGACATAAAATTGGTGGTTACAAAGTTTGGTTAACACACAGAAGGTAAACCTCACTATTATTTTACAAATTGAAGGTTTCCTGTACAGTTATATTTCCTGAACTAGATCTCATTCCAACACACAAGACCCTTTCTGGAACTTACTCTGCCCCTAGATTTATAGTGGCTGTGAATGCAGAAATGGGTATAAAGTGTTTATGTGGCACAGCACACTGGAAATTATCTGCCAGCTACAGATGTGCATAACCATTGAATAAAAACAAATCATCAATTGATTTTTACAAAAGCTGTGGAATGATAATTTGACAGTAATTTGAGGCACATCTTGAATGCATGCAGCTTGGATTTGAGACAGCAGCCTAGACAAAAAGGACACTGTCACCCACTGTCCTCTGTTCCCTTCAACAAAGGGTCTGCCTAGCAGACAGATCAAGCACACAGGCTTTACAGTTTAAGTGATAATTCCAGTGGAAGGTGAATGGAGAGAAAAGCTTTCTTATCCTTCTATCTTCTGGCAAAGATTTTAAACTAGAGCAGGGCTGGTTTAGATTGGACATTAGGAAGAAGTTCTTCACCATGAAGGTGGTGAGGCGCTGGAACATGTTGCTCAGAGAGGTGGTGGAGGCTCCATCCCTGGAGACATTGAAAACCAGGCTTGATGAAGCTCTGAGCAACCTGATCTAATCCAGGATGTCCCTGCTTCCACAAGGACCTTTGAAAATCCCTTCCAACACAGTGCACTCTATGATTTCATGATTCTGCACTGACAAAACCCAGTTTCAATACAGTCTTAAAATAACTGCTGTACAGGAATAATTTGGTCAAACATAGACTGCCGTACTGATATCTAACTAGCTGTCTGCTTTTCCTTTGTAGCTGATAGACAGAAATGATGTTCTTAAGTTCCTGTTACTAGGTGATACAATTTCAAGCTGAAGTAGAAGTCTTAAATGAGGAGGGTAAATAACACAATAAACCACAAAAAAATTTAGCCTCATGTCTAATTTTCTCTCATCAAAATTATTTATAGTCTTACATCTGATTTATTTAACTTTTGATGCCTTAAAATTTGGGGCTTAAATTGCTATTTTAAAATGGTACAATGGCATGTTAGGAATATAAAATATGTATTTGTGTATGTGTGCACACATGTGAGTGCAGCTACATGAATTGCCTGTGAACTGGTCACTTTGACATGTCGGCCATGGTGAAAGCAGGGCAGTGTGGAGGCCATGCTGTCGTGGTTGTGGACCAGGGAAGCACCCTACCCTAAATTTGAATTTGGTACAGAGTTTATATTAAAGCATTGTGCAAAGAGTACCTTAGATATGAAGTATTTTGAATCTCTGCTAGATTTTTAGAATTATTTTTGACCAACTAGTCAAAGTCGGCATCACTGTTTTCTACCACTACCTGAACAGTCCCAGTTACTCCATCAATGCGGAGCATCCATGGCTAGAGACAGAAGGAATGAGGACGGACTGACAGCAGTTTTGTGGACCATCGAAGGAGCTGGAATCACCAGGGGCGGCTGGACGAGAAGGCAGCGGTGCTTGTGCAAGCATCACAAATTAGAGGGTATGGCAGCAAGACATGACACTTCCTCAGCAATATGCCAGTTAGGGAGACCCAGGCGGCTCCACACCTTGAACAAGAGCTCATTAAGATCAATTAAAATCAAGCTGCCCTTATGACACACCGGGGAACCGAGGCTCCGCGATCCGGTTGGGAGCAGAACGTGCCGAGGCTTGCCAAAGGGCGCGTGGACTTCATGCGGCCGCTGAGGTACAAGGGAGCAAGCCAGAGGCGAGTTGCGCTGCAAATAGTAATGAAACAGTAACAAAGCAACAAAGCAGTAACACACCCCCCCACGTCCCCTTTATTTCACTTGTTGCAAGCAAAATAAGGACCGAACACTCAGGCCGAGCTCACTACACGCTCGGCCAGTCTTTCAGGCAACGGCCGCAACCGCCCCGCCCCTCACGGAGACGCGGGCACGCGCAGCTGGCGGCCCCGCCCCCGCGGCCGCCTACCGTTCCCGCCGCC
>VZTY01021956.1:152433-180261 GCA_013400935.1 Turnix velox
GGGAGGAGAGGGAGCGGGACGGGAGGAACTGCGATGGAGGCCCACGGAGCTGGGGCATTGGCCCGGGAGCACTGGGCCCGCCTCGGTGGGCGGAGACCGCCCGACGGTGCCTGTGGTGCTGCATGAGGTACATACACCCGGTTAATCCCTTTGCCCCACCATAGCACAAGGGAAAGGTGGGCGCTGAAGCAGTAGTACTTTTTTTTGTTATTATTACTTTTTAGGTGTGTACGTTGGGGTGCTTCACTCCGGGGGGGTTGCTATCAACTGTCAATGCCAACTGGTGAAGTCACAGTAGGAGATAAAGCAGGAGGAGCTGACCAGCAAGTAAATACTAGACAGAGTATGACTGTATAGGCAGGTAGTACAACATTGTGATGAAAAATAACGGGCACTTGAGTTGCATATTGAGAATAGGATCAAATTGGGATATATGTTTTTTGGGCAGGTTATGAGGAGGACACACATAAATGCTGGAAGGGCATTTGTACAAAATGTAGTGGTTGGTGTATTGCTTGTGCCATCGCTCTTTGTGTGGAATGAGCAATTTATAAAAGGGGCTACCTGATGGTGATTTACCCATACTGAGAAACAGATTCTGCTATCTGTGAAGACAACCTCCAGAAGACTGGGTGGTCACCTGGGATGTGTAATAGGTAAAATCATAGAATTTATTCCATTGGAAGAGACCTTCAAAAGTCATCTAGTTCAGTCCCACTGCCATAAGCAGGGACACCTTGCACTAAATGCCTGAAGAACTTTTGTCTCCATTACACTGCAAGGCCAAAACACACAATGAATTCTGGTCCTAGCTGGAAGGAACAGGCAGTCAGTGGAGTAACCTGAAATTCTTGGATTGTGTATGTTTTGATGCTCATGACAGCAACACAAGCATGGTTTTTAAATAGAAAGAATTATAAATTTATAGTTTGCAAATAAACCTTTAATATTATAAATTGCAGGTTTATAAAATAGTAGTATTTTTGATTGCAGAACACATTGCAGGAATAAACACAGCAGGTGTGTCCTGAGTTTAAAGCTTACTGAAAGAGCCTATTAATGTTTAATTAATATTAGCTTCTAGTTTCAACAAATTGAGTGTAGATGTTTGTATAATCCGGGTAATTAGCAGTGAGAGATGCGAACTTGTGATGAAATTACTTTTTTAGCTGATATTCCTTCTTTGCATTAATGTACAAAGATAATTAAGAGATTGCCCATTTATGATCCTTTATCCAAGGGATAATACAATCTATTCTTCTTGTCATTTATACGTTCTTTTTATTTTGTTGATGTTGCTGTTTCTTTTATAGTCAAATGAAATAAAACTGCACAGTACTCCGAAATGTGAGATTAACAAAGCTGGTGTAAAGAGGAATTACTACCTCTCTGGCTTTAAAAATCAAACCTGATGTACGTGTGAATTATATATACAGTGTTTGCTTCCCTTCAAATAGTACAAACTCTTGTCTAACACAGATGTTGCCAGGGGTGGTTATGGGATGAAATATGCCATCTTTCTTTTTTTCTGCTTCTAATACATGTTAACTTGTTAAGGTTTCACTTTGCAACCTCTCTGAACCCCCAGTATCTTTCTGTATATTTCCCACTTTTTCTCAGTGATGTGGTTGATGAATAGCTCTGTAATTTCTTGTGGGATGAAACTGAGGATACTGAGGAGCTGCATTTGCAGTATGAACTGCAATGAATAGGTACAATAAGAATTATGAGGACTCGTTTCTTGGATGCTGGAAAACAGATTCATGTATGTAAACTCCCTGTGAAAAGAGGCAAAACAGACTGAGGTGATCTAGTGCTCTTGGGTATTTTAATTAGGGCCAGTGACATCCCATGATATCTTTACAGAAAGCATAGGGCATTTTTGTTTGTTGTGTTTGGAAGAAGGAAACAGTGAATTACAGTCTTGGGAAGCTTTCTGTATGTATAGTGTGAAGGGAAGAAAGGGTTAATCATAATACTAGGAGAGTGGTTAGGTCCTGGAACAGGCTGCCGAGGGAAGTTGTGAATGCCCTGTCCTTGGAGGGGTTCAAGGCCAGGTTGGACAGGGCCCTGGGCAACCTGATCTAGTAAGTGTGTTTGTTTGGTGGCCCTGCTAAGCAGGGGGGTTGGAACTACATGATCGTTGAGGTCCCTTCCAACCCGGGTCATTCTGTGATTCTGTGATAATAGAAAAAGGGAATCTGCTCATTTAATTGAAATAGTTGACAAATAATGTTCCAAATTGGAGAGACTGTAAATAATGTGATGGGCTCTAATGCATTTTGTAAGAAGGTAGCTTTTCTCCCTCAGGAAAATTTGTACATGATCTAGTCCAGTCTAGTTCTCTGGAGTCCCATCTGTGTTGTAGAACTACAAGTAACATTTCCATGGGCCTCTGAGCTTCTATGACAGAAGGCTTGCACAGTCTTATTGCGCCCTTTAAACCAGCACTACTCATTAACTGGCAGCAAGTTGTTGTTGTGGGATGACTGGACTAAAATTATATTACCAGGAGTGGTTGGTATTGAGCCCTGACTCCTTAGCAGCACTGTCTCGAGAACTTGCCGTGATGCATGAAGGGATGAAGGCAAATCTTAGGCTGCCCTGAGGAATTATGGAGGGCAGGATCCAATCTGGAAATGCAAATTAGGCATGTAGGCATAGGACACCCCTCACAGCATCACTGTATATTTGTAGCATGTTGCTTTTCATTTCTGACCAAACCATCATGTCTGTGGTGGTACCCACTAAAGACAGTAAAAAATTATGGTATGAAAAAAACGAAATAAAAGTAGCAAAGGGAGGATGCATTTAAAAGAAACTTCTATTAATCTTCAGTTTGGCATAATTATTCTTGCACAAAGAAAGCAAATAGTACATGACAGGCAGCAAATGCTGGCAGAGGTTGGAAGGTGTAGTTGAATAGGCCCAAACGGTTCTCTTAAAAATAATGGCAGTTTTGGGGAGAGGAGACTTTTCCACATGAAAGTTTGGATGTGCATGAATTGCTCTGCTCCAGAGCTGTTTATCTTGATGCTTTGCATAGCCCTGAGTCTGCATTCTTTTTTTTTTTTTTAACTTAAATCCTTTTAGTTGGAAATCGGCTCTACCTGTGGTTGTTCATGAAAAAAATCTCAGTCGTTTGGCTCTGCTGATCTGTATTTAATGTAATTCTTTTACTAGCTTATTGTTCTTCAACTTCCTGAGCAATTTTTATTTGTATCTTAACAACACACAATTTCTAATGTTTCTTTCAAAATGCTAGCAGTTTCTATTTCTATTGTAGTCCTAATGCTTATTTATCTTTTTTTTGTAGATTTTTTGTTTCCTCTTATTTGTTATAAACTGGTAAATTCTGCTTTTAGCTCTTTAGAAGTGATTTCCCTTCACTTGTATTACGTTTTTAGATTACTACATTTTTCTGAACGCTGCATACTCTCTGCCTTGTTTCTTCCTACTTAATGACATTTGTGCTTGTTGACTGATGTCTGCCAAAATTGACAAAGTGGCATCAGTTCAAGGATATAAAATATTTACAAGTTATAGGAAAATCATCATGTTGTTAGGGAGGGTATGACTTCAATTAATTTTTGTACTGGAGGAAAACACATGGTATTTTAAGTTATCTGCTCTGTTAGATGTGGCTTAAACTGGGCAGCCATTTGATTTATGGCTCTGAACTGGTCGACAGTTATGCTGCCCTTTGGCAAGCTGATAGGGAGCACAGCTGCTTGGGAGCTGGATTTTACCTCAACTCTAGGCTCTCGCTGGAGGAAGCCTGGAGTTTGCAGTACAGACATGAAATTGTGTGGGATGCATAGTTGAGATAAGTGACCTGTACTTGATCTTGAAGTATGTAATTGAACAGTTCTTAAAATTGAGCACTGTAAAGCCATAATTTCCTTGGAGCAACTTTGAAACCATGTTAATCAGTGAAATTTAGAGATGGAAACTGATGTATATGCTGGTTGGCACATCATTCAGAGGCCTCATAGGAATAAGTTTGTTGAAGTTTAATGTCTGTTGGCGTATTCTGTAAATGGATTTCTTTTTTCCTTTTAAAGAGGGAAAAATTTAAAAAGAGAACATATTTGTTGTTTTTACTTATGTTGTAGGGCAGCTCCATGCTGCAAAAATGCAATATCAAATTTCAATTTAGAGTTAAGTTTTTAGGTATTTTTCTAAGAAAGAGAGATTGGAGGTTGTGCTTTTTCCCCCGATGCTTTTTCTAAAACGTCATTCAACAGGATGTTTGGGGGAAATGTGACAATATTGGGTTTTGGCATTTCAGGAGGGCTTGAAGTGGTTCCAGCCTATCATCTTATACATTCCCTTCTGCACTGAATGTCAGGAGTAATTCATGCTGTTGACAGCTATGTCAACATGTGAAACTGAGTGAAGGACAGGAGCTAAACAAAAAGCTAATAATAGAAGAGGTAAGAAAGTGAGAAGTGAACACTTTGTTAGTAAACTTTCTCACTGTCACGAGTAAGAGGGTCAAATAGTGTAGCCTGTCCTTATCTGTTACTGCAACCACCTTCTTTTCAGTGTTCAGGCAAAAGAGAGCTATTTGTACATGCATGCGTGTTTTGCAAGTGTGAGAAACAAGCAGTTTACCCAACAAGAATGCACAGTGAATACTTATGTTAGTTCAGTTCATCTCCTTTTGTTTAATTATTTCCCTTAAGCTTCCAAAAACTCTGTAAAAATATGATCTCATTTGTACCCATTGCAAACATATGATTTGTCTCCCAGGCAATGTAAGGTATGATGTTAGTTGTTGTACAATGTGTCTTTTGCAATAGAATAGTCACTTCTGTTGGTTCAGTGATTACAATAAACTAACCAGCAAGTCTAGTAAGAGGCTGAGGAAGTAACATTTTTTTTATATTTTAAGACATGCTTCTTCCTCCCTGTTTTGACCTCTCACAGGTTACAAACATTGCTCCCTTTTCTCTCTTGGTTAAGTCCTTTGAGCAGGCTAATCCAAAGTTCAGTTTGTGAGTAACAATCTCTTTTGCTGGAGGATGTGACTTCTGGAGTGCTGTGTTATTGCCCAGGTTTGTTGTGTAGAAGAAGTTGGAGAATATGTTTCCTTGCGTGTTGGTAAATCTAACAGTTTCCATCAGGCAGGTATGGAGTGGTTACTAAATATGGGACAAGCATATGTAAGAGGATCTTTATTAGTAGGGAATATGATACAGCCCTTCTATGTCCTAAAATCAGATATAAATATTTCTGCACCGTTGTAAATAGAAGGCTTTACTAAAGAGACTTACCTTTAATTTGCCTTTTTCTAATAGTTAAGCCTGCTCATTTGTTTTATTTGTGCATTGGTGATGGCAGAGTAAAACACATTTGCGGCCTTAATTAATAGCATATTTTGTGTTGGTTTTTTTTCAGGTGGTGTTCTGTACATATCAAGTACATTTTGTGTCTTACTGGATTGTTACTTAAATGAAAATATTTTCTCTTGTCAGAAGTGAAATGCTTTCTATGGAGACTTCTGCTTCTGATGCCAGGACTCTTCAGAAGACTTTCTTTGTTGCTTGGCTTAAAAGAAGATGATGTTGTTAAAGAATTCTGATCATTCTTCAGGAGGCTGGCGAGCCTTATACTATTGGTGACTGCTGTCATGGACAACTTCAAAGGGTAAAGGCAATATTTTTGTGAGATGAGACAGTTTCAAGCTAGTGCTTTGGTACATGAAGCAGTGGTTTCAGTTTTTTTGTTTCGATTAACTGCTCAAAACTCCTTACTCTCTTAAAACCGTTCACAAATGATGGGAACAGGTTAGAAGAAACAGTGTTGCAGTAGCTGTCCAATTTCTATATGAGCTTTCTTTGAAGGGTGTATTTACTCTCGAGATTATAGCATAATCTAGATCTTCCTGGGCTAGCTTGCAGTGAACTAAATCATAAATCAGGTCCAGGGAGCCATCTAAATGCAAAATACAGGTACTGAAGCAACTTGGATTTTGCTGAGCTGCACTGCTGCAGCCTGACTAGGTGTCCAAATACTTTGTGTACACACAGTTTTAGTGGAAAGATTTCAGAACTATACTACAGATAATTTTAGCTGTAACTTCAGATGCTCTTCTGTGGTTGTTTACTGCAAGGACCTTGGTTTCATTTAATACTTGATTTTATTTCTGTAACTCAGTGTGAGATTACTTCTATTCATATATCGCTGAAAATAATGCTTAGTTTAGCCATTAGTCTTTTTGTTGCTTGAAGGCTAGTTCTGGCTAATGTTTCTTCTTAGTGTTCTTTTTTTTTTAACAAAGAAAATAGGAAGCTACGCTTAAAAGCTTCCAACTAAAGTGCAATAGTTTATTAATATGTCTTAAAATTAAATGGAGTAATTTATTAATGTTTTAGCATTTTATTTAAGATGGTATTTGAATGTGTGTACAGTTTGCTTTCTAAGAATGTTTTATCTGCTCACTGTGTTTTTGCATTTTCTTTTATCAGCTCTTCTCCAGAACACCACAAGCAGTTAATGCACTTTATAAAGGGCTCCTGACCTTTTGCATCTTCCCAAGTCCTATCTAGATGTCACCAGTGTTTCCCATGTTAACAGTTCTGAGCATGTTTTACTATATGTGCCTTCGGCGCCGAGCTAGGACAGCAACAAGAGGAGAGATGAACAGCCGGAGGGCTATTGAATCAAACACCAGAGCCTTACCTATCAATGTTGAAATAGTTCAGTATGCCAAAGAAGTGTTGGATTTCAGCTCTCACTATGGCAGTGAAAACAGCATGTCATACACCATGTGGAATTTAGCAGGTATTCCAAACGTCTACCCTAGTTCTGGTGACTTTACTCAGACTGCTGTCTTCCGAACTTACGGGACCTGGTGGGATCATTGCCCTAGTGCTCGGCTGCCATTCAAGAGGACACCACCCACCTTCTGTAGCCAGGACTACGTGGAACTTGCTTTTGAGGAGCCTGTTTATCCCACTGCTGTGCACATTCTGGAAACCTATCATCCTGGGGCTGTAGTTAGAATTTTGGCATGCTCTGCAAATCCTTACTCACAAAATCCACCAGCTGAAGTAAGGTAATTTTTTTTGTTTGTTTCTTTTTGCTTTACTGTAAGATGCCTAATATTACAAATACTTGTGTTTAGTGAGCTTTACATGTTCACAATTCTGTAATTTTTATCTGACCCACTAATATTTTATTTATGTGTGTTTTTAAAATTCTGGTGACATGCTTTTATAGCAACTTCAGAAAAGTGGATTTTTTTGGTAGGAATTTATACAGATCCTAATATCAGATTTGATTTGTGTTGAAATTTTTATGAATAATAATAATTATGGCATATGTACAAAAATAACTTGTGAAATGGCTACTCTTCTGAGTTCTTTCTCTACAATAGGAAAAGCAAATTGTGTGCAAGAAGGTGAGGATTCACGATTGCTATGTCATCCTGCTTCAAGCAGCCATAAACTATTTCTTCTCTCTGCATGCCAAAAACTCTGAATTAATGTATTTTGTGTGATTTTGTCATTCACTGTTCAGTGCAGTTGTTCGTTTTACAGTTCTCTAGTATACTGTGTAGCTGGGAAGTTAACATCTGAATGCAAAGAGCAGTGACTAATAATAATATGCCACCTAACTTCAGAAGTAGGAGTGTGTTTGGCCCTGTAATACAGAACTTCTTAATGGGATGGTATGTGGTGAAGGCAGCTTTGAAGGTTTTGAACTCAACCTAATGTATCATAACTTTTGGGCACTTACTCTCTGGACTTCCATTTTACTTTTTGTGGTGAAGATAGTGGCTCTTTATTTCATGGTGTGGCACAGATTGATGTAGAGATAATTTTTGTAAGTGCTGGTAGAATTAAATTAATAGTAAGGTAGTGTGCTACAGGGCAATACCAGGTTATAATTCTGAGTAATATGCTATTTTATGAAAATATCTGTTTTGGTTTTGAATTGTAAAACAATACACTTTTTTTAGTTCTTTGTAAAGACTGACAAGTGTTGAAGGAATGTTAACTGAAGGAGCTGTTCAGTAGGGTACACTAAAAAAGGAAAATATTATTCAAAGAGCTAAAAGAAGATTGAAGTATTAAGATAAAACATTTTGGAATGGGCTTTGTGCTTGTGTGGTCAGAATGAGAGGTCAGACTTTACCTTCTTTATAAAAAGGGATGAAGTTTCAGTGAAGTGTTGGAAGAACATTTTTCTTTTGGCTTACTTTTCTTCATCAGGAAAGGTAAAAGAGATCTGTCTGTTCAGATCTACACATTTGGTTTGTCTCCTCTTTTCTTCCAAAATAGACAAGTAATGTCATGAAAGGAAGATGAAGGAACCTTTTCTCCATGTGAGATGCACAGTATTTTTTTTCTGTCTGATTGTTCACCTCTGTGAGGGGAATATGAAGAGTTGTGAGAACGTGATCTCTTTTCAGCTTCATTTTTCAGTTTCACTTCTTGGTCCCCTGTTTTCACTTCCAAAAATTTGCTGAGATGTCAACTGAGAATTACTGTTTTGAAGATGGGATACTGCTGATAATCTCAGGTGGTTCTGTGTTTCACTGATGTTTTGGACTTGAAGAACTGTTGTACTATTCTGTTAAAAAAGGCTGTGTCCTGGTTACTCAGAGGGCACTTAGAACCTTGTTTTCCTCTTCTGACTATTAATAGACAATTTTAAATCACATTATTACTTAGAAACTGTAAAGTGCAGCTTTATCTACTGACTCTGTCTTCCCCTCAAAGGGCAGATAATTAGAATGGTTCCTTTTCACCAGTGTTTACTTAGATATAAGAATGCGGCTAAATTAATGATGTAGTGAAAATCACCATTTGACCATCAAAAAATGGTAAAGTATGAGTCTGATGAGAGTTGTTCAAATGTTATTCTTACTGGATTGCATTGGTCCTATTGAGTAATTTCTGTCCCACTTCCCACCTCCTCTTTATTTAGTATTTAAAACAACATCTCATCTGAGACTTACAAGAGATTTTTTAAGTAGTCCTTGCTCGAGAGAACTTCAGACGTTCTTGTAGAAAAAATGTCTATACCCCACATATTTGGTCAATGTGTTGGTCTGTTGCTCACTTTATGCTTCACTTGCATAAGTGATGCAGGTGCTCAGGATAAGGTCATGTTCTTCTGGTGCACTGAATACTGCTATCACTTAAAGCTTTGTGTAACACTGTCTCTGATCAGCTTTATTCAGCATTTTAGATATGGGGTTAGCTTTTCATGGAATGGGAATAAGCATATATTTTTCAGGTTGGTGGGCAAAGATACAGCTAGCTTCTGTGATGAGGGAAATGTTTTCTTTATAGTGTTTGTCCCTCATTTAATTTTGGTGGTTCCCTAACAGATGTTTGGTGTCAGCCCTTTAGAAAGGTTCTGATACTTCTGATAGCTGCTGGCAGAGAGGAGGAGTTTGTGTGTTTTTAAATGGAAGCTTTCAAGTCTGAAATAATTTTTTCAGAAGTTTTTTAACTTCTTTTACAAAAATAACTTTGCTTCTTAAGTTTGAGATATGAAAGAAAAAATTGGTCCATGTTCTTCTGTCTTGGTCTTTTTTTAACTTAGTTTGACAGTTTCTCTTATCTCATGTACGTTACAGTGACACTGTGTATTCATATGCTTTTATAAAAAAGCTCAAAACCAGAGTTTCCTAACTAGTCTGGGATGTGTGACAGTGCCTGGCGTGATGTTTCACAGCACGTCCTTACAGCTATGCAATGATTGTTTCTGTAGTAGATAGGAGAATGTTTTGTTATTCTTCTTTTTCTTTTCCACAGATTAGATTAATACCAATTAGTTTGTTTCTCAGAAGGGAGGATTTGGTATCACACAACAAGTGAGATACCATGATCATTTGACTGGCTGGGAGCGGTTCCAGAAGTCCAGTGGCAGCATTCTGCCTTTTATTTTCCTGCTGCTTACTTCTATTTAGTATAATTTCTTTCATGTTGTTTAGAATTTTAATAGATGCTCTTTTTAGCAAATTTCCCGATTTGATTTTTAGGTGAACAACTTTCCTAGTTTAGCTGTGTTTAGCTGCATTTGAGGTTCTATGCTCTTTCTGAGGGTCTTGAGGCTGCTGCAAGCAGAGAAGTAGGCTGAGGAATATTGATGAAATAAAAGGCTCGCTATCCTTCCTTTAGGCAATTCATTGTATTTAGGCAGTAGGTGATCTCTCTAGAAGTCTAATCCAGGTGGCAATGTTGCAGATTTGTTTGTTGGCAGCCAAGATTGAGATCCAAATGATTGATGAAAAAAACCAAACATCCCCCCTTCTGATAAAGGGAGTGAAACCAGAGAGGCAGTGTAATGAATATAAATTATCATGAGTCCCTTGCTTGCAGAGCATTCAGATGGTTCTCTGGCTCTACCTTTTGTTCCCTGTGAATCTCAGATGATACCATCAACACATTGGAGTGTGAAAAGGCACCTTCAGGGCTGTGTCTCACCTCTGGGTAACACACAACTTAAGTTCTAGCCATTTGCATCCTTACTTATAACTTGTTGTGACATCTTCAGGGAAACAGCTTCTTCTTGTCTGGATGCCTGTCATAGAGGAATGAATTCTGGGTTCATGGGACATGGTCCTTTCTGAGGAACCTATAAAAAGCTTATGTGGACAGGAAAGCTGTTCGAAATATCTTCTGCTATTTTAATTGCCCTGAGCATTTTTGGAGTCCTGTCTGCTCTCTCTGGTATTTTAGAATTGAACTCTCAAAGTAGAATTGAAAATCTGTGGCTTACTTCCTCATTATAATTAGATTTCCATGAACTTTGCTTATCATCTTTATCTGAATGGTTCTAAAATTGTTCTTGAGATCACTCTTCTCTGCCTTTTGTATTTACAAACTCACAGCTGCAGCCAGGGGTGCATTTTCCAGGTTATGCTAAAACTAGGGCACTGAAGTGTCTCTGGCATACCAGCAGGCAGGAAGTGCTTTCTTCTAAGTAATCTAGAGGGTCATTAGGAGTACTTGCTTGGATAAGAGCGAATGAGATGCCTCACATATCATAATTGCAGCAGAAGTTAAAATTTCAGCAAAGGTGTGGTCATATTATTTTCTGAGTTTCCTTATGTTCTCCTCATTGATCTGTTTGAAGCTTTATCTTCGTTTCTGCTTTAACCATCCTGACTCAGAGCAATTGCTGTGGCATGTTGTGCCTGTTGCCAGTAAGGGAGAGAGCAGTATCAAATCAGCGTGAGATTTTCCAGCTAAACTGACAGTAAGTCAGTTTAAAGTAAGTAAGTCCTTAAAGTAAGTCCTTTAAAGTTAGATTGGTGGGCTGTTGATGAAAATAAAGCAGTGTGAAAAAGACAGTGTAAAATAGTCACCAGTTCTGTTGTTGGTCAGCACTTGATAGGTAATGTGGAATTTCACAGGGCTGTAGGAAGTTGTGCTCCATGTCTTTCTGTCAGTCTTCTATAGTTTATTCCAAAGTCTGAGAACTAGAGACACTGCTTTCAGAAGGAGGTTATTACTGTGTGGTTTGATGAACCTAAACCTCCCCTCGCATTATTCTTTCCCAGAACTTTTTGCTGCTAGGTAATCCAATCACCAGGGCATCAAAGGAGAAGTCAATAACTGAGGCACATTCTGTTAAAAGTTGATGGTCCAGTGTGTGCTAAATTAGTGAAAAAATAGGCTTCAGTTTCCTTAGGGATTGTTTGAGTGGGTACATGAGAGTGTCTAAGCAAAATGTCAGATGGTGATCTGGATGTGTTCAGGAAAGGTCATGTGTGTTGCCAATGTTATTTGCTGAGGGAATCGACCTGTATGAGAGAGAGTGACACTGGGACTTACATCTTTACTTTTTGCCATGAGTTGCTATTCATTTCCTAAATGATTGAAATCTTCTCTTAGTAGTAAGAGTTCCTCCTAAAATTGTTAACCTTAGAGTGGATTTGTCCACTCTTCTGCAAGGACCTTCTGCTGTGATATGTATTCATCAGTCCTGCATATTTGTTTTTAGTTCATTACTTTATTTTTTCCTTTGACAGAAGACTTCTGCAGGCCTCCCACTCTACTGTAAGGTAGAGAGTAGAGAGGTAGGGAGTGGCATGATGTAGGGTAGGAAAATTCATCTGTTCATACTTGAAAGCATCCCTTGTGAAATGGAAGTTTCAGCCAAAACAGATTGATTTTCCCGTCCTTGAAAGAGTAGCAAATATCAATCTTCTGAGTCTTGATCTATACCATGTGATAAGTTTTAATGGAAGTCCTTACATATCCTATAATTTTTTTCAGAATGCACAAAGTTTAAACATTTGGTTCTGAAAAATAAAGCATGTTTGATTTATTTTTTGAATTAATTTCCCTCCCCTGTTTGTGAGTTCTGCAGTATATGTCAATGTTGAGCAATACTTTTAAGTTCAGAGTGGTGGATTGTGGTAGGGAAAGCTGAGGTGCTGAGGAGCAGGTACAGCATTTCTGAGACCCATGTGACAAGTAAGTGTAACTGTAATCCTTGAAGCTAGGACTGGGGTTATTGGAATGAGATTGAGTAGACATGGATGTGTCTAGGTTTTTCACATGGGGTGCAGAGATTGCTGTAAGCATATTGTCTAAGAGAACAACAGCAGTGACTGCTGGAAACTTCCTCCTTCAAGAGTTAACTAGACTTGAGGAAGGAGATGATTGACGTCAGTGAGTGAAGGACCTCAAAGATCATTCACCGAATAGGACCACGTTTATTTTTCAGGCCTTTTGACAACTTTGAGAGCACTCGAGACCTAAAGAATGTAAGATTTGGTTCTCTGGACTATTAAGTTGGTAGCAGGTTTCACTGTCATTTACTGAAGGAAGTTTGAGATCTGTGTGTGAAAATAAGGATGTGGATATGAAATTGTGTGTGTGATCTGGACCAAAGAGGAGGAAAACTTTTCATTTTAGCAGTTTGGAAATTCTAATGTTTGTTTGCAAAGGAACCTTTAAAAATTACTCAAACAATCTATTTTCTTTGGTAGTTTGATAGTTAATGACTTGTAAAAGGAATAGTTTGCTTGCTTGAACAGGCTATTGTTTTCATGATTTGCAATACTGCAATTTGAGCAGGCTTAGTGTTAAAGAGTCTGAGCTTTGAGGTTTTTTCTCTTTTATTTTTTGTTAAAACCTTTTGTGGAAAATTGGAGAGAGATCAGCTGACTGTATATATTTGGGTTATATTTGGCAAGACTGCTCTGTGCATACTTACACTAACATGCCATTGTTGTGAAGATGTCTGTAATCCATTTGTTAAATTACCTGTGAGATGTTAAAATAACTTGTGCGTGAATAACAGTATTCTTAACACAACTGTGTGACTATGAGTATACAGCATGTTTTATTAGATGCCAATGTGAAAATATGCTAAGGTCATGAATTAGTCTACCCCTGTTAAATTCATCCTTAGGATATTTATCAATTCTAGGGAAAACAACAATTTTCCTTGTCTTCTCAGCCATGTTTCACACTTGTTAAATAATTCTGACAGAGAAGCACGCTTACTGTGTTCAGGAATTGTCTCAGTAACTTTGATTTTAATCCCTGTGCTGTCTGTTTGTGCAATTTTTCTTTCATAGATGGGAGATCCTCTGGTCTGAGGCACCTTCAAAGGTGAATGGTCCTCAGGCTCGGCAGTTCACACCTTGTATCAAACAGATAAACTTTCCCACAAACTTAATCCGACTGGAAGTGAACAGCTCTCTTCTGGACTACTATACTGAGTTGGATGCAGTAGTACTTCATGGTGTGAAAGAGAGACCCGTGCTTTCACTTAAGACTTCAATGATTGATATCAGCGATAGTGATGAAGATGAGGATGAAGAAAAGTACGGCTGTGGAATGGACACCCTTAATAAGCAGTTCAGCATTGTTACCCTCAGGGAATGGCCAACTAACGGATATTTTGATAAACTGCCTTATGAGGTAAGAAAAGCCAGCATATATTCTGTCTTGATCATTAAGGGCGCAAAGGTGCTTTATAGGGTACTAGTCAAGTATTGTTATTTTTTCTAGTTAAAGTTCCATGCATTCTTTTGTGGCTCTCTGGCAGTTATGATACAATTATGCCTGAATTTTTTATTTCTGTCTACTTCCATGGGTAGATAGTGAGCCACTTTACTGGTGTTTTCAGTTACAGCACTTTTATTTCTCAAGATTTCTGGTGGTTTTCCAGTAGTTCTATTCCTCATACTTGACAAAGAGGATATATAAAATAAATATGAAAAGATCGAATAGAGGTCTGGAAGTGGAAATAGTTTATAATAAGCTAAAAGCTGCTTTTCCTCTTATCTCTCTTACACAACCCCAGACTGTGTTTCTGAAACCACCGTAATTTTCAATGTTACTATGAAATAAGCTTCTTCCATTCAGATAAATTTTGAATCATGGTGCAGAGTAAAAAGTATTACAGCTGGAGTTCTTGTTTTGATGTTTGCTAATTTTTGACTATTGGATTAGTACAGAAAGTGATTGTGAAGAAACTACTCTTTTCAGATCCCCTGGCAGTGGGGAGTTACAAGTGTGCTCAGTGTCAGTCTAGATAAATGTTTTCTTTCCAGTGATTTTCATTATAATCTTCATTATAACAAGATTGCAAAGTATGATTGCTGAATGTTGTGTGTAGGCCAGAAAATTCTGAGTAGGGTGTAGGGGTGTAGCTGTTTATGGAGGCTAGTACCCTACTAGAATTGTCAGAATTGGCAATTGAAATAACTGTTGTCACCTGCCCTGAGATGAACTGTGTTTACACATAGTAGAGAGGAGCTTTTATTTGCTGGTCAGACCTGTAGACTTGGGCAGGCATGATTGTTTCTGCCCTTCAGTGTCTCGCAGTCTGGCAAAATAAACAAATGTTTGTTTACTGCAGCAATTCATCAAATGCTGAGTATGCTTGTGGCTTCAATCAGACTTACTTTTGAAAGCAAAGGGGGGGAGGATAGTATGAGCTGCTGTCACTTGCAGAAATATGTGATCTAATCAAATGATATTTTGGTTTTGTCACATCTTTGTCTCCAGTTCTAGTTCGTGTTTGAGAATTTCACAGCTCTCTCCATCTTTCTCTGGTGTATTTATTTTCTAAGTCTTCTTCAGTTTGGGTCAATGGGTTTTTTTGTGGCTGCAGTGGGCAATAAATGAGGATACTGACTGAGTTAGATGCAGTTTTTCTCCCACCACAATTCCCCCCAGTCAATATAATGTTTACTATATTTTCCTGTTGGTGCTAGTACTGAAGAAAGTACTTTGCTTATGCAAAGGTACAACTGATTTCACAATATATTAAAGTTTGAAAATGTGTTGGGATTAACCAAAGAAATTTACTGTAGAGAAAACTTGTTTCAAGTCTAGGAATTCTTGTTGGAAAAGGATGGCTAAATTAATCTGTAATATAGTAGACAGCCTGAAAGATTGTTTAGTCTTTTCTGTTCTGTGTGTTTATGGATGTATTAAGATATAATTTAAGAAATATTTGTGTAGTTTATTGCTTAGTTACTCAGATTAACTTCTCTTTCCATGTACTTTATTGTGCTTTCTGGCTTATGTACCAGCTTCTTTTCACTCATTTTTAAACATGTTTGGTTTCATGAATGCATTTATCATTTGTCTGTCAATACCAGGCACATTTTTTTTTCCTGCTTTGATTTAAAGAAATTATAAATATAGGTGGAATTTGTATCAGAAAGCTACAAAATACTGTTTGTGTACTGGCTTTGTGACAGCAGAAGTCTCAGTCTCTTATTTTCTTGGTCCAGCTGAAAGATTTGAATATGAGAACAACAGAAATGTTGTTCTTTGTAGTATGACAATTTTTTATTGTGTCAGATACAGGAACAGGACTCTGCATGCTGTCTTCAAGACTGACAAGTGTCAGATTTTTCTGGGTAGTGTTCGAATCTTACAATGATGAAGTAAGGCCCCTGCTGACTCCTTCCAGTTTTGATTGATACATTACATGAAAAATTGTATCTCTGATAGATTTATGAGGATTGTGAATATGTAACTGTCTTAAGTCTTCATGCATATATGCCTATACTTTATTTCAACTCTTTAAGACTTATCCATATCATAAAATACATAGGCTGAATGGACTTCTGTGCTAATATTAAAGTAGGCAACAGTTCCCCCAGCTTTTGTTTTACCTCCATTGTCCTTCTGAAACTTCCATGGACTTTTATAGACTGCATTGTTCCTCAAAATGACATTAGGAGTGACTCATTGTAGGGGAAGCTCTAAAAAGTATCATAGAATGGCTTGGAGTCTGGTTTGCTCCTGCCAACAAAAGAGAAAAGTGCTTGACTCCTGGGGCACAAGCTTCCTTGGAAGAAAATGTGAAATCTTACAAGAACTAGATGTGAGAATTTGCCTTCCCTGCTCAAGGATGGTGTTAAGCAGCTGTTAGTAGCTGTGAAGTGCTTGTACTATCATCTGTTCTCCGGAATTACCTTAAAATCGAGGAAGGATTTTCTGGAGACACATCTGTGTCTTTGTCGGTCTTCCCAGTTTCTTTTGACTAACTTGTGCTGTGTGTAAAGTGCAATAACTAAAGCCTTTAGTTTTACAGGAATGCTTGAGACTTGAAGGCCAGAACAATTTAAAAACTTTTGAGAAACATGAGGCATATTTGCCACCATTGTACCTGTTGCGCAGTTTGAGTTTCATAAAGATGTGCTAGTTATCGAGAACTTAACTTTTGTTCTCCAGGGAGAAGAGTCAGGAGAAATCCTGCAGTCAAAAAGAAATTTTAATATAAATTTTATTTAAAAAGATATAAGTGGCATCTTCTTCATTCCTTGAAGCCAGCTTTTCCTAAAGCTGCCTACAATATTTATGAGCTGTTCATGTCTACTGGGGAAGTGAATTTCACTGCTAAATGTGGATTTGGCACCTGTGTTCCAGGAAAACTAGTCTTGAGAGATCTGCATACCTTAAATGGTCCTTGGATGGAAGAATCACAGCAATAATTAGGAGCATTTTTAATTGTTATACACTTTTATCCTTTTACAATAAACTTCTTAAATCCTTCTATGGTATGTTTTGGTTTCAAAGGGATCTTAATGGATATCTAGTTCCACTACCCCTTCTAAAAGCAGGGACAGCTACTACTAGACAAGGTTCCACCAACAGCTGGAAGTCCTCCTCATCATGACTGCTCTCACTGCTTTCCTTGCCCAGCTTGTATTTGTGCATGGGATTGCCCTGATCCACAAGTGTGATCTACTACTTCTTGTTGAACTTCGCACAGAATCACACAGGCTCATCTCTTAAGCCTGTCTGGGTCTTTCTGGGTGGCATCTCTTCCCTCCAACTTGTTGGCTATTCCACACAGCTTAATGTTATTGGCAAACTTGCTGAGGGTGCTCTCAATCCCATTGTCCATATCAAGCACAAAGATGCTGAACAGCTCTAGTCCCTGTACTGACCCCGAAGGAAAGCCACTCATCACTGCTCTCTATTTGAAAATCAAGCTGTTGACCACAACTCTTTGAGTGCTACTGTCCAGCCTATTCCTTATCCAGTGTCAAATCCATGTCCATACATCAAATCCAGGTCTCTTCAATGTAGGGAAAAGAGCATTGTGCAGGACAGTGTCAAATACGTAGCACAAATCCAGGTATATCTACTAATAATGTAACCCAGTTATAGAAGGCCACCAAATTTGNTTGAGTGCTACTGTCCAGCCCATTCCTTATCCAGTGTCAAATCCATGTCCATACATCAAATCCAGGTCTCTTCAATGTAGGGAAAAGAGCATTGTGCAGGACAGTGTCAAATACGTAGCACAAATCCAGGTATATCTACTAATAATGTAACCCAGTTATAGAAGGCCACCAAATTTGTCAGACACAATTCTACTGCATTGAAGCTGTGTTGGCTGCCACCAGTTACTTCCTTATTTTTCCATGTGCCTCCACGTAGTTTTCAAGAGGATCTGCTTCATGATCTTGGCAGGCACAGAGGTGAGACTTGCTGGCCTGTAGTTCCCTAGATCTTTTTTGCTTCACCTTTTTAAAAATTAGGCTTGTTTCTCCTTTTCCAGTGGAAGCTTTACTAAGACTTCTCAAATATAATGATAAGTGGCTGTAGAAGCTTTTTTTGTTGTCCTTGATGTCCCTGGCCAGATTGAATTCTATCTGAGCTTTAGCTTTCCTAACCAGATTCCTGGCTACTCAATTTCTTTAGATTGCTCCCAGACTACCTGTATTTGGACTTGTTTTGAGTTTGTCCAGGAGCTCCTCGTTAATCTATGCAGACTTTCTCTGACTTCCTCTTTGTTGGGATACAGTGACTCCAAGTATTTGTAGACTTTCAGACAATAAACAAGATTTTAAGCCTCTCTTTCACTCTCCTGAGTATCTTATGGGCTGTCTTAACAGGTAATAAACATATGGCACAATATCCCCTTTAGTTAATGGCCAATATACTGCTAGTTTCTATAGCTAGCTAGGCTGTCACCAGTGGCACATAAAGATCTCTCCAGCTTTAGTCTTCATGGTGTCTCAATTATTTCATTGTGCAGTCTGTCATAAGATCCTTTTCTGTTCTTCGCATCAAGAAGGGACTTAAAATCTTTGCAGCTATTCATTGCTGAAAGGTTCAGAGCCAAGAGCCTGGTAATGTAAAGCCCATTCTGGCAATGCATGTTATGTGAGCAGGATAAAAAGGAGAGACCCTTCAGCATTTATGTTCTGTGAAAAGATCTCCTTCCCATGTGTTCACCTGCACTGTTAAATGTGTATGCTTTTGCTTGTGCAAGCTATAGTATCATGGAACTAGGGACAGTGTTTTCTTAAAATGAGTTGAGGAGTCTCAAAAGCCCTAGAACACCACCCTTCAGCCTTCTTTCTCTAACTTTTTGTGCATGTATCCTTTACCCTTTATCTGAGCATGTCTTAGTGTCAGTTCTAATGAATTAGGGCCTAAGCTGGGGCAGCTCTAGCTGCAGAATGAAAAAAATTCAAGTTACTGATTTGTGTGTTTCTGAATGAATTGTTGGCATAGGCCGATGTATTTTCACACTGGAGGGACTCCAACTGAATAACTAAAAGAGGAAATTTGTACAAAGTGCAGATATTCTAGGCTTGACTAGTATTACACAGGCATTATTTTCTCACCAAATAGTATTAGGTTTTCCTCTTTATGTTCCTCTTCATTGTTTTTCCATTAAACTTCAGCTTGTATTGATGGATTTACAAGAAAGTGTGAAACAGCAATGTGAAACAATAATTTTTTCATAAATGTTGAGCATAAGCAGTTGCTGTGGGAAACAGTGTTAGAAAATTTAATTTTCAAAGCAGATACTCAATTCTGCAGCTTTCTTGAAACAACGATGAGCGTGATGTAGTTCCATACAGAGCATCAGGTCACACACTCATTATGTATCAAGGTGTACTTTATGCTAGGACATGCATACCTAAAAAGCAGATTGCTGATGGACACCAGACTAATAGTGATTAATGATTATTAGCCTGTAGGTGTGGAACCTGTTACCTTTGTTTAATCAGAAACCAAAAAGAAAGTACTTTATCTGTTAATGTCATAGTAGTCACATTTCATTGTATTTTTTCATTCCATATATTATGGAGTAGCATTATTTCATTAAAATATACAAAGGGGTTTTTTTCTAATTAAGACATTCATGTGACAAGAAATTTAATCTTGGATTTGTGGAAAGATTATAACATCCTCTGTGCTATGAAATAGTAATTGAACGTCAGTTAGTGTAAAGGAGAGCAGTATCTTTACTGCTCAAATCTCACAAAATAATGTTGTTTTTCATTGAATGGAATTTGTGTTACTTGGTTTTTACCAGACATTATAATGCCAGATTAATTGTAACTATAAATTTAGCTAACTGTGCTGCCTTTGTTGCTCAGCACTCTGCTCTTGAAAACATACTAAATAAGCATGGGAAAAACCTGAGGGAAGACATTAATAAAATAGATACTTAGATGGTTTAAAGAGCGTGAAGTAAATGAAAGATTACAAAATAGTTTGAAGCCATTTTTCTGAATATTGAAAATTATTTATAAAGTGAATTGACAGACTTAGAGAAATAGGTATATTCTCAGATATCCACTGTTAGAATGACAAGCAAAACTGTGATAAGCAGTTTCTGAGCTGCACTACGGATCGGAGCCATTAAAAAATAAAGATATTAACTTGAGATTGTATCTGTGCTAACTCCTAGTTAGTTTGCTCTCTCTCAGATAACAAATGCTGACAAACTAAATGCCAGTTGGGAGACAACTTTGTTAATTATAAGATATTAAATGCTGGTTTGGATTTTATAATTTTTACTTTTTTTTTTTCTCTTTTTTACGAACATATTGCTGTAACACTGAAGTGCTTTTGTGTCAAGCTGAAGTGAGAGTTCCAGGCACCTCCAGAAACAGAAAGCCTGAACTTTTTTAGGGGGAAGAAGGAAAGAGGGAAGGCTCGAAATCAAGCTTGAGGAAATACTGAAGTATATGCAAACACTGTATTTTGGCACTGAAGTTGAAGTTAGTTTTTTTTTTTCAAGAGTCGTAGATCATGCTTGAAATCCAAATACTAAATATGGAGCTGAGTAGGAAGCAGAATTTTTCATTTTGCAGGAAGTTGGATTGTTTTCTTATTTCTTCTCTTCCAAAAATGAAGGGGGGGAGGTGGGGAGGTGGAAGCTAGCTGCATAAATTGGTATGTTGGAAGTTCAATCTGTTTGGATCTCACAGAAACATTCATTTTTGTTTTTGTCAAGCATCTAATTCTGATTTTTGATTATTTTGTTGTATGAATCCTTGTAAGGCGTTAAAATGGAAAGTTATGGTATGTTGAAAGGGCCACAAGATTTCTCTCCAGTTTAAGCTGGTTTGTGGGTTGGGTTGTTTTTTTAATTTACACTGATTCATTTCAGTGAGTTATTGTTTCCCACTCTGCTTGAAAACACTTAGTCAGTTTTAGTTACATAACTTGAGTGAGTGCTTATAGCTGTTAAAGAGCCGGGAAAGTAAATATTAATTTTTAGATTTCATTTTACAAGTGCATTTTCTCTCAGCTTCTAAGCTAAAGGGGCATTTTTTTAATGAGGGGTTTTGTTATTTCTTACAGTGAGTATTTATATGTGTATGTGTTGATCTTCCTTTAGAAAGAAAAACAGAGTATAACGGGATATTTCTCAATTTCTGAGCATGAGATAAGTTATTATGAAAGCATATATAGCAGCCTAGTTCAGAAGGACTGGTTGTTATTCTAAAGCCAAGATGATTCAATCTGGTAAGGGTAAAAAGTGGGGGTTGCATTTCAGATGTGACTCTGACATAAACCAAAAGTAGTCTCAAAGTACTACAGCAAAAAAGAGGCTACTTCATAAAAGAAAATATGATATTTTTTTTTATTTTACCTAGGTTATCATGGATGGTAAAGGATATAAGGTAGAAGATGAAACACTGATTTTTGAAACAGGCAGCAGATGAATAAATCTGAAATGAGTTCAAGGTGTGGGGAAACTGGGACATGCTGTGGTCTTTCTTTCCATGTATTCTGCAAATGCGTTACAGTCTTAAAAACCAAATCCAGAGAATAAAGAGAGAGCCAAAACAGTGTTCTGGTAAATGGCAGTGCAGACATTGTGAAGGCAAATATGTAAACATAGTGTTTACGTATATACCACTGTTAAAATTAGCTCAGGTAAAGAAACTTCTAATTTGAAAGCTTCCTGTCACTTTCATGCCCTTTCTTCTTTAATATCTTGTCAAATTGAGAAGGCAGCTCAGTCCTATTTAATAGTTAATCAATGATTTATTCGAGAAGTTACTTTTAAGTAAAAGGATTTACTTTTCTTTGAAGTTAGAACATCTTTTCTTATTCCTTTGCATTTTCCCCTTAACATTTCAAGTGTTATTTGACCATCTGTGACTTTTTTTCTGTTTTTAATATAGCTCATCCAGTTGATTTTGAGTCACCTCACAGTACCAGACCTGTGTAGACTAGCGCAAACTTGTAAACTACTATATCAACATTGCTGTGATCCTCTTCAGTACATTCATCTCAGTTTACAACCTTACTGGGCAAGGATTAATGACACATCTCTGGAATACCTACAGTCTCGCTGCACTCTCATCCAGTGGCTGAATTTATCTTGGACTGGAAACAGGGGAGCCATCTCTGTTTCTGGATTTAGCAGGTCAGTGCTAAATGTATGGAGGTATTTTGACAAGCTCTGTTTGCAGAGCTGCTGCACCAGTAGTTTCAGTAAGTATTTGAAACCATATTAAAAGATGGGAAGTGTGGTTGATTTACCATAAAGTGTGTGATTATTATGATCTAGAGAAAAAGCAAACAGCTACAACAGTAAGAAATAGTTGATAGAACAGCAGAAGTCCGTTTTGGTACATAGGGGTCTACATCTGCCAACCTGTGTGTGACTGAGGCTTTTTCCAAGGGAAGGAGTGCTTTCCTTTCTCCTGCATGTCTGAAAGGCTTCACTAGAATGAAGCTGTCAAAAGTCTATCTTATGAAGAAAATATTTGTGGTTGTTTTTTGTACATATGAATCATCAGTAGGACTGTATTAGAATGGCTGCAGTAATAACCTGGTTAGGGTGCATACTTACAAGGTATGGGCCCTAAGTAATCACTGGAGTGCAATGTAAATGCAAATATTTTCATAAAAATGATCTAAAACATTAGCCCTGTTGGGAAATGGAGGCTTTGCATGTGCATCTTCCACTGAGCTGAAAATATGACTGTGCTGTAGGTCATTAAAAAAGCAGATTTGCAGAGATTCTTCTCTGTATAACAGCCGTGTTCTCTGCTTTCTTAACATACAATTTCTTGCCTCTTTGCTTGTTTGCATTAGTTGAACAGCATCTATCAATGCATTTTATTTAAGCAAAAATTGCTGCTTCACCTAAGAAGTAATCAGTAATGGCAGGTGAAAGCAGAACTTCACTGATAAGAGAAGGAGATGTTTAATGTATCTTAAAAAAATTGTCTTTACTCTCATTTGTTTTCTGAATAAAAAGGTTAAATCAAGTATTCAAACATTTTCTTTCCTATGGTGCCTGGATACCTTCCCTGGGGAAATAAAATAATTTGAAGGAACACCTTGATGAGATGAGAATGTTGCTTTGTTTTTTCCTAACCTTGCAGTATAATCCAAGAGCACTATGCTCTTATGCTAGTTGGTAGAAAAAGAACACAGACATCAGGTAGTTGTTGAATAGGGTACAAATCCTCCTCCTAAATTTGGACTTTGCATTGGATACATTATGCAGAGGATAAATATTCAAGTTTTAATTGAGAATTCAGCTCTGAAGTGCCTGCTTTCAGATGCATAGCTATTAAATCTGTCTTGGGGAAATCTAAAGTATGTGAATCTTCATGGCAATTTTTAGTTTTTAGGCTTTTTGGCTTTTTTAACTTACAGTACTGTTAAAACTTTTGGTGGTCTTGAAAGAAATTATTGTCCAAATTCAAGGAGTTATAAACCTTGCAGTTTTGACATCTCTGACTTCTAGATATTTGAAAATGGCTTTAATGCTTATGATTTTTATTTTTTTTTACTTCAATCCTGAGTTGAAGCGGTGTTTATATATAGTCCATGTTTCTAAAGTAACAAACATTTGTTTTTTGATTGAATATTAATAATTGTGAATAAATGTGCTAAATTGATACTCATTATTACATATGGTATTTATTGATAACAAGAAAGAAGAGTTCTTTGACACTGATAAAATTACGAAGCTATCTACTTTTTTAGAAAAAAGTCTAAATGGAAGTAATACTTACATTCTAGGAGTGGGAGATGCTGTTCCTTCAAAAATTTTTGAAGCAAAGATTTAAAGTCAGTAATTTTCAAGTGTGCCTTCTGCTCAAAATTTTAAATTCTGAACCAAAAAATTCTCCACTGTAAGTAGGTCTGGTTTTCAAAGTTTCCTTTTTCCTAATGTGGAAGTAATCTTGTTCTGTAGAAGTTTCCTTTCTAATAGAATTTCAAAGGGAAAATTTTACTTTTGACATTCTTCATCAGTAGGTTTGTCAAATTTGCTGACCTTTGCTATGGAAATGCCTAATAATTCAGGAAACTTTTGAAAAGCAAGTATTGCTTTAATAAGCAGTAACCTAACTTTCTTACAAAAAAATAGCTTCCTGATAAGAGATACTGTTTCTCAACCAAGTCAAGTAATGTTTTGGTTTTATTGCCCTGGCTGTTGTTAAGAAACCACCACCATGCAAGTATTGCAGCATCTGGGACACACAGTCATGAACTCACACAGTTTTTCTTTTTGGACTTCTTGTTCCTCATGCAGCCTGACCTCTGGGAGATACTATACAGAGTTCCCTATGAATGAAGGGACTTTGACTTCCATCAAAATTTTGTTTCACACTGCAGTTTTCTTTCTAGCTTACTCTTCAGAACATGAGACCTGCAGAGGAGCTTCCCAGTTGACTGGGAAAGTGCATTGGTGCTCTTACCAGTTACCTGCTGTTGTTAACTATTTTTAAAAAGTTAATTGGATTTTCAGATCGTAACTCTCCTTTGTAGAAATTAAATACTCTCTGTCTCTGTATATGAGTAGAAGATGTACTACTACATTCATTAGTGTAAAATCTTCTCTTGCTGACCACCTCATGAATATTTCTGAGTCAGTTTGTTGGTTTTTCTTTATCCTGCTCTTTCTGCTCCTTCTCTGCTCTTGGTGTTCTCTTTTTGCAACAGAATTTTTTAAATAAGGGAGCAAGATTTGGGTATAGACTGTCAAGCTGTGTCTTTTATTGTTTCATTTAATTGATGGAAGAGTCTTCTTGCAACTTAAGGTTGAGTCCAGATGAGCCTAAATCGCTTATTCTAGTACTTTAACTTTATAAATTTTGTGGTAAGCTTCTGCATGATTGACCAGGAATGGCTGTCAGGGCAGCTACTTGGAGGTGCTGGGAATTCTGCCTAAAAGTTAGAATAATTTGAAGGACTTCCTTAAGCTGTTTCTTAAAAGGCCAGCATGCATTTGTCAATTCAAGAAGAAAAAAACATGATTTGCTAAATTACATTTGTCAATAACTTCACACACACTACAAATTGCTGCAGTGTAGAAGCGACAAAATGCTAAAACCAAAATATTTTCACAAGTAACAGCATTTCACTTTTACAGAATCTTGTTTTCATGTTGTTTTCTTTATTTTTGCACTTTTCTCAGTGTTTTGGTATTAAAGTTGGCACTGTTGAATTCAAAACTTAGTTTCATTCTTCCAACGATACAGTTCAGGTTATGATTTTTGCAAATCAGAATAGGTTTAACTGCTTAAATTTTATTCTGTCAAAGACTTTTCAGAAACGCTTTCATTTGGGGTTTCTTACAGCAATCTTAAAACAAGTAGCTTGTATAAATTTGTGTTGCTTTAAAAAGTTTATCTAGACATGACTGTAAGAATGGAAAGTATGTTTTCTTGTAAAAATGTATTAAAGTGCAATATTGTAAAGCAAGAAGCAAATACTGTATTACCATGAGAAGACAGAATGCTTCAGGCATAAGAACATCCTGAGGCAAAGCTGAAGGTATTTTAACTTATTGATAACATCTACTCCTTACGGCTAAAAGTGACTGTCATCACTTCTTTGCTTTAGCATATACTATAGATTAACTAAACTTTAAGTTGAACTACAAGTGTATGAGAAAGTGAAAGACAAATGCAATCTTAAGTCTCAAGTGTCTGAAATACAAAGTGAGAGAGAATAAACAGAGATTTCACAGCAAGCATTGCATAAGCAACACTGCAGTTCTCTTGGTGTTAGAGGTAGGTTGAATTTCTTCATGCAGTGTAGGAGGATAGATAAGACATATAGAAGAGGTGAGGCAAATTGACTGGAGATATGCTAAATATTGACATGCTGAATAAATGCTCTGAGGTTAAAACAGCTTGAGGACAGTTTAAAAACAGTTCTGCATGCAGATTTCTTGGTAACACTGGTAACACTATTTGACTGTTTAAACTCTTTTGCTTTAAATATTGGAGCTATTAGTATCTAATACTTTCTACTGGGAAAATCAATTACTTGTGTTTTAATTTTAGGTTTGTGATGTGGTGTTTGCATGTGAAGCACATCAATTTTTAAAAATTTTGTTGCTGTTAACAATTGAAGGCTGTACTTGCTGTCTAACAGAGGTGTATTTTTATCATGTTTAACATGTTGAGCCTTTTCTACAGAGCAAACTATAAGGAATATTGGAGAAATAACTGAAATGTGCTTCAAATAGAGAAAATAGGAATGATGTGTGACTTGACAGGGATTCTCAATTTAAAAATCACATCTGTGTCTCTTTGAATTTCCAAAGTTCATAGTAATACCTAGGATTTCTGTAACTGAGGTTAGGTAATAATATTTGTTGCTCGTGTTTTTTATTGAAATAGTTTAATCTCCATTGAGGAAAAGTGAAGGATCCTGTTGTATTTTAATGTTTAAAATATTTAAAACATTTTATGCAATATTTGAGGTTTGTTTACCAAAAAAAGTTAAAAATACTAGAATAAAAAATAACACTATAACAATATGAATATCTTAGAAGAAGGGAAGGTGACTTAATTTTAAGAACAAGATTATGTTAGTGAGTCTTTCTCATGTATATGTACTTGGATGCACCAAGACAAGCAATATGTGTCCAAACCAATTTGTCTAGCATGTAATGTCACCGTTCTGTGCCACCTCTGTCCCTTATGTCCTGTGGTACTCCACATACTCATCTTCAAGGTTCCTGATGACCTGCTAATCTAACTTTAACTAACACACCCCATTCTGTCAGCCCCCATATTGCCATTTGTTCTTTGTCATGCTTCTACACATGTGTATACCATTTGTTCTTAAGTCATATCAATATTATTGCTTTTATTACAATTATCTGCTGCTGCTGTTGTGTAACACAGCAGTCCTAAAAAGAAAAATGTAACTGTCACTATAAAAATACCTGGACGTGACTTGCAGGAAATACATTACAATAATTCTATGAGTCAAAACTGTTTTTCTTAAATTAAGTAAATTTTCCAAGTCCCTTCAGGTCTTAAGATCTCTGTTGTGGGATTGATGTAGAACGTTATGATCCACAGTCAATTAGGCACTTAGAATTTTTTAATACTAATTGCATTATCAACACTAATATGCAGTCACCACAGTGTTGAAAACTACCTAGAAGAGGTACTGAAAGGAGAAGGAATGAGCTTCAGTGTTTAGGAGTGCATGAAGTTTAAATTTACAATGGATCATTACTGATTGATTTTATTCTAATATGTAAGCCTTCTGCATAAAGTATGTAAACGGTCTCTTTAATTATGAACACTGAAGGGCAGTACTGAATAGTACTGAATAATATTAATAGAAGCTGATGGAGGAACAGGAACCATACCTCTGGTATGGCTTTCGATTAAATGCAAGATTATAACTTCAAGATAGTTTGGGATTACGAAGGTCTCTGCTGAGGCTGCGCATGTAATAATACTGATGTAAGTATGGTAACAAAGGGAAGACCTCAACATCTTAAAAGCGATATGAAGAAGAGTGAATGAAATCCAAGTAATTCTTCTGTGATTCTGTAATTGATTTGGGGTAGGTGTTCTTGGACATTATTCTTGTCTACTGGCAGGCTAGTACGAAGCAAACTGCAACACTTGTTTTAATGAAATCATAGAATCATAGAATAGTTCGGGTTGGAAGGGACCTTAAAGATCATCGAGTTCCAACCCCCCTGCCATAGGCAGGGACACCTCCCACTAGACCAGGCTGCCCAGTGCCCTGTCCAGCCTAGTCTTGAACACCTCCAGAGATGGGGCATCCACAACTTCCCTGGGCAACCTGTTCCAGTATTTCACCACCCTCACTGTAA
>VZTY01021956.1:180571-204007 GCA_013400935.1 Turnix velox
TCTTTTCCCTTGTTACTTGGACAACCTGTTTGTACTCCTCCCAGTTAACTCTCTCATGTTTCCAGTTCTGATACATTTTCTTTTTCCATCTAAGCATGTCCAGAAGCTCCTTGCTAATCCATGGAGGTCTCCTGGCGTTCTTCCCCATCTTCTTCTTCCTTGGGATGCACAGCTCCTGGGCTTGGAGGAGTTGGCTCTTGGAAGGCTGTAACAAGGACAGTTAGGCAAATAGGGCAGCGTTACTTCTGCCAAGTAGTAGAGGTGACATGGCTGATTTGGATGCTAGCATGTGGTGATGCTACAAGGGAAAGCACAAAAGAAAAATAAAAATCTGTCCAACCCTATGCTGTTCGTAATTGGAAGTTGCTTCTCCTTGCCAGTTCTCCCCCACTTCCTGGTCACTTATGTTCAGTGACTGTAATACGAGCATAGAATCTTAGAATAGTTTGGGTTGAAAGGGACCTTAAAGATCATCAAGTTCCAAACCCACCTGACAGCTACTATTTTCAGCAAATACCCCATATATTTTTTGGCTACTGGCCATTTCATTCTTCCTGACGTAGAGGATACAAGTGCATCAGAGGGTAAATGGTTGATCAAAGAGACCTGCTGCTTACAAATTGAAGATGTATCTCAGGCTTGTCTGCTCTCAGGTCCTGTTAGTACAGGGTGGAGACCACAGCTGAAACTTTAGTCCCTGGGAGTGTGTCATGTAGTCTGGTTGAGAGTCAGTGCAGCTTGGGCATTGGGTAAGTTAATGAATAAGGATGCAAGATTTGGGTCCAAGCTCTCCTTAAAGGAACCAGAGAAATAACCTGTGGGGCTGTTTCCTAAAGATTTCAGGCAGCTGAGCACTTCACCACCACTAGTTTTCTGCCCATGTGTATCATGTTAGATCAATCAAATATGAACACAGCACCTCCACATTAGAAGAATTACTGTGAATTGTCTTCTTCTAAAACTTGTTTGCATAGCTCTGTGTAAAATGTGAATAGTTCAGAAAAGCACTAACAGAAACTTAATGTACAATTGATGGCATATCTTACTAGAGTCAAAGATACTTTGAACATAAAATGTAATGCTACACTACTCAAAGACAGACTTCAAATGAGGAGTGAAGAAAACCAACATCATGGTTTTCAATTGAAAACTGATTTGGTAAAATCAGAATGATTGAAACCTTTTGGGGTAATCGTACTAAAGGAATATACCACTACATAGCTATTTGTGTTTAGGAAGGGTGAGTAGATGAGAGGGAATTATTTATGTTCTGGTACTGTGTTTATTTTTTGCCATTTTATAGTCACATTCACCCAAATCAGATTGTCATCCAGTTTCAGAAATCTCTTAGTCATTGCCAGATCTAAGATATGCTATTTGTAATAACTTTGCCTTTTAAAGTGAAGTTCATGTGAAAAAATAAAAATTATAACCCCTGCTTACTGCAGGGAGGATTGGACTAGATGACCTTTGAAGGTCCTTTACAACTCAATGCATTCTGTAATTCTAACTGGACTGACCCCTGGTTGTTTTAGAGCTTTCAGTAACTTTGATTCATGAATTATCAAATAAGTGGGGTTCATTATGCTCCCAGGGGTAGGGTTTGGATCCAGTGCAATGCCATTGGAAACCACTGGAGTAAATGTGATTTGTTCAGTAGCCTCTTGAGTATATGTCCAAATGTATTTTGTGGATTTTGTTTGGAAAGTCTTTTGCTGCCAGTTCTGACATGAAGGGTGCTATCTCTTGTACATGAATATTTCAATTTTGTATCTTCTTTGTCTGATGGAGCATGTGTATGATGCAGACATAAATTGCAAGATTGGATGTTATTAATAGAGTGAGTAACCCCATGATCGTGATGAATTTAACATCAGCATGAGTAAATAGCATCCTAACAGCTAATAGAAACTTGGTGTTTCGAAACGGTTTCTCTAGGACCACCTTGCTTCCTAATAAGGTTTCCCTGGAGCCTTTTCTTCTCCAGGCTGAACAGCGTAAGTGTTCACATTATTCTAGTTTGTTTAATAAGTTGTATTTCATAGCAAACATGAAAGGGCATCACTTCAGATTTGTGTGTATGAATTACTGATAATAAGAGCAAGACTAGAGGAATGGATGACTGCAGAAAGGAAGAGAGGCTAAAATCAGAGCCAGTCATTCCTCAGTGATTAAAGGAGAGCTGTGTGAGGAACTGTTGAGTTGGGTAGAAGGTGTTTTTTTGGGGATTGTTGGTTTTCAAATGAACTTAGAGCTAGGTATTCAATGTCTGTCAAGTCTCAAAAGTATGAAGGCAATGTCACATTTTATCTGAAATCATTACAACTCGTGTTCTACCTCTCCATACAGCTTTGGAGGTCCATGTTGGAAGTACATTAGTGAAAATTTCTGTCCTGAGCTGCCTATTAAGTACAAAGACTGGGATGTGTTGATCTGCAGTACTGCCTAATGTTCTTAGCCCTCTGCTCGTTGGTGACTTCCTCAGATTCTTCCTTCTGTTTCTGTTCATCTGTTTACTTCGTACCTGTCATCTTATTTTTGTACACTACTGCACCTCCCTTGTCCCCCTTGCATTTCTGTTTAATGTCTCCTAAATAACCTTTTCAAAAAAGGCAGCAAAGTCATGAAGTGCAGTGCTCATTGCTGTCATTGTGTTTGCTCTGCCTGTGTGTTTCAAGTGTAATGAATTTAAATAAAACGTTATATGGATAATAATTCCTCAAGCTGGTGGTCCAGGAGTTCTTTTCTAGGTTGAGGGGGTTGAATGAGTCTTTCCTTTACCAGGTAATGTTAACTTCTAATAGTCCTGATCTGTACCAACATTTATAACAACCAAGACCTGTTAAATTATGTGGCAGTTAACCTAACATCCATTATTGTAATGGAGTAATTCATAAAATATTTACCCATTAGCAAATTAAAAGCTTAGAGTCATAATAAGTGGCAGTTGACAAGCTTTTGTGGAATATACTGCCATTTAAACAAACCTGATAATTTGTTGGTGAAAGAAGCTGTGTGAATGTATTGTTAAAGCACTCATTAAATAGAGGAATTGGCTAATTTGTAATCGGCAATGAATCCATATGTCTCTGTTCTGATTTCCAGGGGATTTCTAGTCTATGTTTCTTCTTGGCAGTGTTGAGCTCTGTTGCTAGCCTAAAATAGCAGTCTGGGGTATAAGTATCTGATCTTAATTGTGAATTATGATGTCATTTTGGTGTTGGCACTGCCATAAGAGGACTTAAGAGTCTAGGTAAATTCACCATATCCAGTACAAAAACAGTAAATAAATGCTTGGTGTTTATAAACTCTAATTTTGCAAGCTAATATATATTCTGAAGAGAAACTGCAGAATTAGACAAAAATAATGGAGTAGATTTGACTCCTGTGACAGAAAGGGGACTGTGTCTCCCCTTTCATGTCTCACACCCTCTCTTTCTGTTTGCATAAGCTCATAGTAATGTTGGATGCTAGGGACCTATGAAGGTTGTCTGCTTCAGGCTCCCACTTGAAATGCCAGTATCCCCCGTGCTAGATCAGGTCAGTGAAGTATTTAGGTGACCTTTGGAATCCTTCAGAGATGGAAATGCCACCCTAGAATCTACTTTCCCCCCCATATTGCATAGGATCTGCACAAACTAAGGCTGTGTAATGTGCAAGGTGAAAGGAATAAAGAAAGGTGATGATGAATGGCAAGTGTGACTTGAATGAGTAATGAAAAAATAAGGGAAAAGAGAAGGTTTGAAAAATTGGATCTTGAAAGACGAACTTCAAGTCCTTTGCTACTGTTAGTGTCATTGAGGAGTGCCTGCCTGAATTTAAGACCAGCAGCTGCTTTGTCCTAAGTTTCAGCAGAAGCCAAAGTCTTTGGAAGGTTAGTAACCATTTAGTTGTAGCAGTCAGAGTTCTCGTGGAAGCATGGCATCTCTGGCATTTCTATTCTATCAGTTAAACTCAAAAGGAAATAATTTTGGAGTGAACATGTCAGAAGCTAAAGCTGCTATGTCTGTGTGAAGGTTTTTGTAGGATAGAACTGGTAACAGGCCAGATCCCAATATTTATTATAAGAAAATAATTAATGCTCTCTCACAAGTAGCGCCTTTATTCTAGGAAGTAACATGAGGAAATTTAAGAACTTAGTTTTTTCTATTAGAGAAAAAAACCCTAGGAAAATCACAGCAAACACCTGGGAATCTCTGCTACATCTAGCATTCTAGAACAGCTACCAAGTACTGATTTTTACTCACTAGTTAATGAAAGGAATAAGATACTTTTCTGAAAGTCTTAAAATACCTCTGCATATTTCATCCATTTAAAAGTATTTGTTTATCCTCATTTTTACATTTGCAGATTTTTAGAAGATAGAAGAACATGAAATTATTGGTGGTCATTGTCAAGATTGACTTTGTGGACAGTTTAAAAGCATTCCAACTTTCTAAGCCAAAAAAAGTTCTCAAGACTTAATTTAACAATAAGTCCTCTCTATGCTCTTTGCTCTCCCAGTGTATCTTTTGCAATTTGTATTCCAGGAAGAATTGCTTTTCAATGACATTTGCCCTCTTGAACCATTAACAGTATTCTATGGCCTTCAGTGTGTCTTAAGATGAAGTCAGATATTCCTAATCCTTTGTACAAAATATTGTATAATATATAGGCTTAGTACAGTATGTACAGTTAATATTGGTGTATCAGCCCTGACTCTTAAGAGTACCTTTGGTTTTTTTTTAATATTGCCCTCTTACTGGTTTGATCTCTGCTGGGTTTGCCCAGATGTGATCCAGAAATAACAACTTCAGAGTGGCTATGATTAATTTACTTGAACCTAATCATGTTTTATGTTAGTTAAGGGAGGTGACGTAAGAGTTGTGGTTTATCATTGCTGGGAGGATCTATTTCCTGGTTCACATATTTAGGATTTTGACAGTATCCAGACTCTTACCTGAAATCATGCTTATTTTTCACTTAAAATGTGTGTTTTACAGGTTCTTGAAGGTTTGTGGCTCTGAGCTAGTACGTCTTGAATTGTCTTGTGGACATTTCCTCAATGAAACATGCTTGGAGGTCATTACTGAAATGTGTCCAAATCTACAGGAATTAAATCTGTCATCATGTGATAAGATACCACCTCAAGCTTTCAACCACATAGCCAAAATGGGCAGCCTAAGGCGTCTCATTCTCTACCGAACAAAAGTGGAGGTAGGAACAAGTCTTTTTAACCTTTACAGTTAATACTTTCAATCCTGGTAATGTTGTGGGTTTTTTGTTTTTGTTTTTTGTTTGTTTGTGGGTTTTTTGTTTGTTTTATTTTTTTTTCTTTTTCATTAATTAAGTGAAATAAGGTTTTGCATGTGAATTCAAAGACAAGTTTAGAAAACTGCAGGAAATTTCATAAAACTTAAGATTTGATTTTTTGTTTTCAACATAGGTTCTGGGCTTAATAAGAAATTAAAAGCCTACATGTTTTAACTTCACTGGAAGACTAGTGATTTTTCACCAGCTGTTTTAAGCAATGCAGTGAAATCACAAGTGTGAAAGCTTTTCTTTTGAAGTGCACACCAGATAGACGCTGTGTTTGGCAATGTAATTGGAAAATTATCCTGTTTAGTAACTTAGTGTAATTATCAACATTCTCCCCTTTGGCATTACTTATAAATTAGTAGATCTGTCCTCTGTTTGTATTTTGGCAGTATTTGAGACATGGAACACCATTTTTTGAAAATGCTTCTCATTTGCATTGGTTCTAACCCTCCTGGTTCTTAAGACCACATATAATGTTATTTCCTTGACTTACTGAGTGCCAGTTTCTATGTACAAAATCAAATTCAAACCTCTGAAGTGAAGCTTCCAACACTTCTGAGTTATTCCAGCATCTCTGCTAAAGGAGGACAGTATAGTGTCTTTAGGTAACTTGTTCCAGGACAAACAAAGGAAAAAAAGGGAAAACCAAAAAAATTGCCCTGCATCACTGCTCCTTTCCACAGAATGCAGCTCATTTTTTCCATTGCTTTAAGCTCATTATTAAAGATTTAATTCATAAAGGTTCTTCAATTCTGCATATGCTTGAAATAATCTGTAACTTCTTGCTTTGAGAAACTAATCCAAACGTTTTATATGTGTAATTTCTACAAGCTCAAGACTGCTATTATTCTACTTGTATTTTTGTGCTGGTGTTTTCGGTATTGCTGATACATGACTCTTAATGTTTATTCATTGAGAGTGTATTCACAACATAATTTAAGCACTTGTGGCGTTGATACATTGAAAGGATACAATGAACAGCAAAGGTATTATTGTACGCAGTAATTGGTAATGCACATCTTTATGGTTTGAGTATGAATATT
Organism: Turnix velox; assembly: GCA_013400935.1. Taxonomy (NCBI): domain Eukaryota; kingdom Metazoa; phylum Chordata; class Aves; order Charadriiformes; family Turnicidae; genus Turnix; species Turnix velox. The sequence continues at coordinate 186,913 of VZTY01021956.1, forward strand.
ATCTTGATTTAATGCTTATTATGAAATATTCCATCCATATAAACAATGCAAACAAAACTGTAATTTAAAGAAGCAAAGCTACAATTACAGTAGAAGAACTTGACAGTCTCCTTATTGCTGAGTGTAAATTTTAATGTAAGATAATATATTCCATGTTGCATGTTACTTTGATTTCTTTATAATGCATGAAGAAGCATAATTTTTTTTAGTTCATATTTTAATTATAAATGTAATAGAAAATGAACTACATTTAAATCGAATTACAATGGAGAAAGAACTTTGTTTTGTACACATTTAAAGCAACGTATTTATAACTTATATCTCTGATACCTTTGAGAAAGATCAAATTTGCAAATTTAGCAGCTGTAAGAGAGCACATTGGAAATTTTAGATACCAAGAAGAGGCATAAGAATCTTTGCAGCAAAAGTGACAGGTCTTAGTTTATTATGCCAAGAGAAATGAAAGAGTTAATGCTGCCATAAAAGCATTCTACATTTTAATAAATAACCTGTTATGGGTTATGTTATACTCCTGAGAGCTGTTGCCTGTAGTTTTCCAGCTTGGACAAAGCATTATTGGCTTGGATACAAGTCTTCAGGATGAAGAGTTGCAGGGTAATAGTGGAGAAAAAAGTGAAAGCTGTTAGCTAGAAGATGGGAGGTTAAGCCAGTGACAAGCAATCATGCAATACAGAGCTTTGGTGGTGCCTTCTGAGTTCTTGACAGGCACAAGGGCTCAATTTAGTCCACTTGAGCCCATAACATGAAGAGTGAGGGGGGAGAATGAAGTTGTAGAACAGATTTGCAGACAATAAGGGAGGGCTTAATTTGGCCATATGAAGCAAAACCAAAATGCAGAAATTTAATTAACTACTTGGACTATTACTTTCATTGAATTAATCCAGTAATTGCTGTTTTGCTGTGTCCCAGTACCTGATGTGTCCCTGGCACTGTCAAGTAGCTGTAGAGTACAGAAAGGTGCCCCAGTACATCCTGAAATTACAAACTTGCAAATTACACTGTGACAATTTATGAAGAGGCAAGTGTTTTGACTTTTGCACTCAATAATAAGGTTCATTCATTTTCATTTCCACACACCCTCTTACCTTACTTGACTCTCGCACATTGTTCATACTGAATCTGGTTTTAAACCTGTTTTGAGGGCATAAGTTTTGTTGCAATTCTTCATCTTAAAAAATGACTCAATAATCCAGTTACATTTGGGGGGAAGAGCCAAGGTGATAGCTGGTGGAGTCCTGAGGGAGCATAAGCTTCCTGTTCTAATGAGGGAAATAGTTTTGCTGCCATATTTGCTTTGAGTCTAAATTAAAATTGTCTGTATTAATTTCTTTATCCAGAAATCATCACTTAAATACATGTGTGATTGTGGTAGTAAGAGCAGGTTGGAGTTCTCCTTCAGCAAACATCAGTTGAGAAGGTGTGAAGAGGGGTTGGATCCTACTCAACTACACTGTCTGTATCTTCTATGAAGATAGTAAACAGCACCAGTCCCAGCACAGATCCTCAAGGGACAACACTTGTCACTCCTTTCCATCCAAACATTGAACCATTGACAGCAACCCTCTGGATGCAACCATCTAGCAGGTTCCTTATCCACCAGAGTCCACTTATCAAATCCTAATCTCTCCAGTTAAGAGAGAAGGATGTTGTGGGGGACTATGTCAAAGACCTTGGAGAAGTCCAGGTAGATGATATCTGCTGGTCTTCCCATGTCCACTGATGTACTCACTCCATTGTAGAAAGTTACTTTATTGGTTACTTTGTGGAGCTATGCTAGCTGTCTCGAGGTCCAAAACCTTTTTTCACTGACAGCAGGTGGGTCTTTCTCCTCCCAGTCTCCATCTTGTAGTCCTTCAACTCAGGAGGCATTTGCCAGTGAAGACCAAGGAAAAGAAGTCCTTGAGCAAAACAGGGCAATTCAGTATCGCATGTAAAGGAATTGGTTTATGATTCCTTGCCATTTTCAGCTTGTACCATGAATAACTAAAAACATACCAAAAAGCTAAAATAGTTTAAATCAAAGAAGATGAACAACTTAAATGGCTTTGTAGACTTCTAGATCCACTTTAAATTTACCGAAACACTATGTTATCTATTTGGTGCGTTACTGAATGCTTGTGTTCTATCCCATGATGTGTTTGTTCTGTCAAAAGTAAAATATTGAAGATATGTATTTATCTTTAGAACTCAAAGTCTTAGAAGAAGTCTGAAAATCAGTGCTTTCTGGAAAGCCAGCAAGTGTGAAAACTTTTCCTGGAAACTAAAGCTAGCATTATCTAAATATCTAAAATTCATTTGGTATTTGTAGGTTGTTTTTTAAATGCTAAGGTACAGTGCCTTGGAATTAATGAACTATAGGGATTTTATATTTTATGTGTGATATTGATTTGTGCCTTTCAAAACAAATGATTTAATATAATTTTATTGAATTCTATCTTTTCAGTAAACAATAGGAGCTTATTTCTGTCTGAAAGATTCACTTTGAGAGGGCCAAACTTGATGAGGCTCTGAGCAGCTCCGATCCTAGTGCAAGATGTCCCCATGTTTAGTGCATGAGTGTTGGACTAGATGGCCTTTGAAGGTCCCTTCCAAGTCAGAACGTTCTATGATTCTATACAGGGTTTGGCAGGAAAAGTCCTCTCCTGCAGCCAGCCATTGTGTTGATTGCACCTGCCCAAGAGAGATGAATGGTCTTCAGCAAAGCTGACTCTCCATATGATGTGGCTGTGCCCAGCTACAGCTGTGCCCCCTTATCTGTAGCTACCTCTAGAAAGATGTGTTTTAGAGTACAGGGAGAATTCCCTTCATAATTTTATCTACTGTCTATGCAGTATCTATGTCCGGTGTGCAGAACAAGGCACTTGTGCAAGAGGTGGTTTGTATCTGCAGCAGTAGAAATGACACTCATGAAGTGTGTGATGAAGTTTGAGATGATTTGGCCTAATCTGTTTCCACAGTTGTGCAATTGTATGGCTGATTCAGTTGGTCCCAACTTCCCTTGCTGTACATTTAAACCTTTATGTAACAGAAAGAGGGTTCCTGCCCTGATCATGAACAGAAGAACCTTTCTGTGCAGTTCTGAGAGTATTTTGGTTTCTCTGCCGAGGGATCACCTCCTGAGAGTATGGATGTGATAGCTGGGCCAAGAAAGACATTGAAGATTCCATTGGCCTGACCCAAGTCTGTAATTTTCCAGTTCTTCTCTCCATATGCTTCTCAGATTCCAGGAATTTTAAGGAATTCATTCAAAAGTCATTGATTGTGACTTCTATTAGTAAGACAGAATGCGTTGAGTACCTCACAGAGCTACCTCCTGATTATTATTTATCCCATTATTTATCCCATTCAGGCAATGTTGAATTTTCTGTCTTGAATTTTCACTGGGATTATCAGTTGTTACCAGTTAGAATAATATTGTCATGTGTACTGTGAGATAAATAAGGTCTTGAAATATAACTACACAGTATCAAATATATACTGACTGATGTACTACCGTAATTGCTTAATTTCTGTGTCAACTTTTAGCAAAGTGGGTTGAGAAATTTAAATTTTATTTGCATAAAACCAGTATGTCATGGCTGTTGGGTACTGGATATTCAGGGTTCCACAATTCTTTTCGAGCTGGCTGATAAAATCTTCTGATACTTTCTTGTTTACATTATGAAAAGGTGATTATTTGTGGAATGTTTGTCTAAATATGCTATCCATAGTCCTAAAGACCCTGATTCTAATCTAAAAGCAAATATTTTTTTACAAAAAATATTTTACAAAAATATTACTGTACAGATGGAAATGTTTCATAGAAACATGGATAAGTACTGTGATAGAGCTTGTTTTTTAAATATAACATCCCCATAAATTTAGCCGCTTTTTTTTTGATAGAGATAAGCAACTGAAAAATGAAAAAGAAATTGGTGTCTTTAGGAATGTTGTTATATTAATTCTTAGATATTGTGGGGAAAATGCAATATTCTCATTGTGGTGAGCTTGCAAACATAGGTGTGTTATCTGATACCTGCCTGCAACTAATGCCATTGGACGTAGGTGGAGACACCAGGATTTGTGAGGGAATAGAGCAGGGAGGGCTAAAGATGTGGTTGTCATTTGGAAATGATAAGGAAAAAAAATACTTTTTTGGTTGTACTCTCATATAATGAAATTGGGCGAGAGAGTAAAGGAGGTTTGTTTTCGACCCCTGACTTAAACCTTTAACGCTAATGCCCAAAAATTATGTCTTGCATAATTTATTTATTTTATGTTTTTTTCATTGTGGGTAACTGGTGAATTAGTAACCATTTTAAAAGAAGGCAAGAAAGGGAAACTATATTTAAAGAAAGGAGAAAGCAGTCTTTGATAAGAGTTTAAGATTACTTCCTCTCACTATTCAGGTCATTGAAAAATTAGAACAAAAACTTGCTGGAGAATAAGTCTTGTAAAAGATTTAGGCTCTCAAGTTGTTTTGTTGAGAGGCTGGAAGAAATCCCAACATATGTCAGACACAGTTCTTCTGAGAAGGGGAAAAAAAAGCCCATTGTTCATTCCCAGCATATGAACTAACAATTTTAAAAGTAGTTTTCAAGATTTCTGTATAAAAAGAAAGTTTATAAAAAGGCACAGACTGTTTCTTTCCTATCCCAACCCTAAAGCTTTGAGGTTTTTTCTGAAGCTCTTTATTCAATCCTGCAGTGGTGCATTTTTCTTACCTTTATTAAACTGCAGCCATTATGTGATATCCATATTATATTGCATAATTTGTGTTTTTAAAAACTTTATCTGTTTATTTTTAATCTTGGACTACTTGACAATGAAACTATGGTGAGCAAATGGTCAGATATTCAAAGCATGTCTTTAACAGGTGAGCCATATCTGCCACAGGTAGGCAGGGTTTCTATTTGCACAAATACTAGGCTCAGACTATCCATTGGATGCTTTCCTTATCATGAGAAATTATGTGCACTTCCTGCTGGATTGTGAATGCTAAAAGTCCTGAAAATGTTCAGGCAAGATTCAGTCCTGACAAGTGTATAGCTCTGGCTCCTGGATTTGGTTTCTCCACTGATGGGCTGTCAGTTCAAACCAGCTACACTCTTGCAACGTCAAAATGTGTGATGTCTAAGGTCTTTGCAAAGATAGGTAGGATATAAGTTAGGCCCGTGTCATCTACTTAGTTGATGTATACACAAGACTTTAATGTCTTCGAGGCTGGCCTGTGTTGCAGAGTAGAGGACTTTCGTATTTGGGCAGACCTCTCTCTCACCTCTCTCGTGTGGAGTGCAGGTAGTAATCTCATCTCTTCACTTGTTCAAGACGTGATCATCTCTGTGTCCTTTCTGGCAGGTATTTGTCTTCAGGTTCCCTTTTCCAAAGTTTAGAACAGTCATGCCTTAAAATGCTTTTGATGATCAATTTGACCTTAGTCTTCTCTGTTAAAAAGCACCTGCTGCATGGTCTCAGCTATGTATTTTCCTCATCTGAAATCAGCTTTCCTGGGAATGGTGGAATAGGGTTGACTACTTGATTTTGCCCCAATTCTTCCTGTTGTCTGTGACATCTTATAAAAATTTATTATTTCAGTAGTTTTCGTTTTGGTTTGAATGGCAGAATAAATTTAGACCACTGAATCCATGCCATACGTTAACATAAAAAAAAAAGAGTAATTCTTAAATTTGCTTACAGCGTGGTTGGTTTTGTTGTTCATTTTGACTTTTTTCATTAATCCACTCTTCTCTCGACTTGTGTAAAGGGAAGCTGGTACAAAGCCAGACCTTATCTATTAAACAGGGAAAATTCAATAAATCTCCAAACTTAATGTTTCTTGGTTACTAGACTTAAGAAAAGTATCACATGGGTAGTCTGTGATTTGACTGTCTCTGCTTGGCTGAGAAAAGGAAGTTAGACTCTCTTCAGGCAAAAGCTTGCTGATCCAGAATTTAGGTGGCCTTTTAACTCCTCTTGCCTAGCACTTCAATGTCTGAAGTTTGGCCTGTGTTACAGCTTCAGGATGATGCTCTTCCCGTTTTTGGGAGTGTTATCACTCATCTTGCATTACAAGTCAGAGAGATGAATTGTACAGACAGATGGCTTGAAACAGACAGGTTATTTCAACAATAGTCCTTCTATATGAAGTACATATGGGTTCTGTGAGCTGCCATTCTCTTCTGCTATTTTCATGTCCTTTGCCACCTGGATTCTCAATTGACTGAAGCACAACTAGGCATGCACAAAGGGTTTTTTTCTTCTTTCTTGACATGCAGACCCCACCTCAGCTACAGAAGAACAGACAGCACTTCCGAAAGAAATCCAATTTGTTGTGTGTGGGCAAGTATGCACATCAGAAGATGAATTAATATGGTTACTATAATTAATGTTGAGTAAGTAGTTGTTTACTCTTGGGCCTGACTTGCATAGTTTTGTGATGGTACAGCACAGTATTCTACCAAGCTCTATTCTGTTACCCACATTCATAGCGCTTTTTTTAAATAGTTTGGAAATTTTTTTAAGCATTTAAAATAATACTTGAAGTTTTATAGGTTGTGGGAGGACCTATGAAAATATGGACTCAGTGCAAATCAATACAGGAAAGACTGTCTTAAATTAGAGATGAGCTAAAAAAGATGTTCAGGGAGACATATCAAATTCCTGTTCAAGTTAGCAAAAGTAGCTCAGTTATCTAATCAAGATAACTATGAGTATTAGTCTTCCTACTTATTTCACTGAAGTAGATGAAGGATGGAATTGATCTTATACCCTACAAGCTGGCCAGAGTGATTGCTGACTTTTGCACTATTGACATCAATTAAGAAAAGTTATTTCTGCTTCCCATCCTTTCAGGCCAGTGTTTAAATTCCAGTATGGAAACCATACTAGAAACCATGGAGAAATACATCACGGTATTTGGCTTTCCTGTTGAGTCACCTGGATAGCTGCAGAATCCCTATTTAGAACTGTGTCTGCAGTCAAAGACTGATTTATTTAGCCCTGTTATTTAAGGTTTGTAGAGAGGATTTCGCAATTTTGTTTGAATTTTTGCACCAAACTAGATTCTAAAGCTCATTAGTTGAATAGTGAAGACTGTCTGATTGACTTGGAGTTACTTGTTTATTCAGGTTGAATGATCCAAGCATTTACTTAAGTATATAAAACCTGTTTCATATGTTGACATTTATTAGCTTTAGAGTGCTCTTCAGTATTACATTTCTAGTAATTTTTTTTTAGTGCTATTATAATTCCCTACCTTTCTCTCTAAAACATAAATGAAAGTAAAGCAAGCAAGTGGTCAGTGGTTGTGTGGGGCTTTGAACAACCTGGTCTAGTGGCAGGTATCCCTGTCCATGGCATGGAGGTTGGAACCAGGTGATCTTTAAGGTCCCTTCCAGCCTAAACCATTCTGTGACAAATATGAGGAAGTCTTTCTTACAGCATCTATTTTTAGACTGTCTTTGAGAAATCAAATCTTAGAAGGCTAAGTTTTGAGCTGAGGCTTCATGCATGTAGAGTGTTAGGTGTTTAATTGCTCCTTGGAGACATCTATATAGGATTTTTGACATTGTCTCCATAAGTATCCCACACTATGTCCCTGTTCTACCTCTCAGCCTTCCATTGTGAGGAATCGGATATTTCTTCAGAAGTGGTATGACAAAACTTCATGTTCTAGGATCACTAGACTATAAAAACTGGAGAAAATAAATAAAGCATTTTACCCAAAACTTTATGAAAACAAATCAATTTATGTTTCATTGTATTTGTATAAATTATACTACTCCTATGTACAAATGTAACTGTCTGATATTCTTGTAGGAATTGTGCTTACTAGCAGTAGATAATTTCTTTTTCCCTTGTATACTGCATGAGTTTTCTTTCACTGAAACGGTTGTGTATCCTGTAGACATTCAGATTTTCATTGCTAATAGTTTGTGAAACATATTCCCACTTTCAAGCGGACACAGATTTAAAATTCCTAATGTAATGGTGAAGGTATTAAGTATAATGAACAGCTGTTCTGGGGAGAATCTCAGACTATGTTCATTTTTGCACTGTGTGTATTTAAAACAAGAAAACAAAATATGGCTACAGGCAGAAGATTCTTCAGTATCTCAGAAACACAAATAAAAAGCAATGAAGTTTCCCTTGTTTGAAAGAAAACAGCAGAGTACTTCACAATTTTGCAAGATGCATCTGATGTTTTGGTCCCATTTCAGGCACAGCAACTTACATTGCTTTCTGAAAAGACTGACCATGTTAAAATGGCAGGAACACGACTGTGAAATTCACATTATATCTGTTTTGATCTGAATGCAAGTAGTGACAGGTGCTCAATGGTTGTCAGCATCTTTGTCAGCATGGAGACTCCTTTGACATTAAAGTCACCAGCTTGGCCCTGTTGCTGCGTGGCTCTATTGGCAGTTCCATCAGGCTGCAGCATGTCAGTGAATGTCAGAGCCTCCACTGTTCTCCTGGTATGTCACCAGCCCTCTGTGTTTTTGGGCTGGCCTTGCCTGTTGTTTGAACTTGCCATATTTCTTCAGCAGCTTTCCTATGGGAAATTAATAGATCGGTCATGGGTGTGTAGGTATCTTCAGGGCAATGCAGAACCACATCTAAAGTGACATGCATAAAGGCTTATAACGATTACTGTTGCTTTAACCCAATCAATGTATAGAGTACCCAGGGACTCATTAAGTGGCATCTGTGGTGTCTGTAACAGAGTTTTGAGCTGTATTTCAGGAAATGCAGTGGCAGCCTTTAATGTCTAATTGACCTCTTCTCTTTGTTTCACTTTCGGTATTTCCTTCTGATGTCTTCCCTTGTGGCAGCAAACAGCCCTGCTCAGTATACTGAACTTCTGCTCGGAGCTGCAGCACCTCAGCCTGGGCAGCTGTGTCATGGTAAGTACTTCCACCATGCAGGTGGACCTAGACCTAGGTTTATGTTTCACAAAGGCATGTTAAATGCTGGATTGATGTAATATTATACTCTCTTGAGAAGTTCAAGATGAATGCAACCTGATTACCTACTGATTTGGTGGGCTTGAAATATAATGTGTAGAGTTTCTCATAGTTCTTCAGGCTCTCCCTATATTTTGGGGCATTCTTTATATGCTTTTTCTTTCCAAACCTGTTAATCAAGACTTAGTTATTTTTATTCAGAACAAATCTTCATTCTTATTTGATCAATGCTTTTGTCTGACGCTACAGCAATAACAATGAGAGAAATATTTTCAGCCAGAGCCATTTGAGTCCTTGACTTGCTGGATCCGCTCTCTGATTTTGAAAAAAGAATACAGAAGCAGCAGCAATTCCTGCACTCGTGTGATGTGTGTGTGTGCCAGAGCTGTGTGTAGAGGCATTCCAGCTTCCTGCTGGCACAGAATAATAGAATGATTTAAGTTGGAAGGGACCTTTAAAGATCACCTAGTTCCAGCTCTTCTGCCATGGACAGGGGCACCTCCCACTAGACCCACTAGATGTTCCAGATAGCTTATCAGGGGGACTCAGACAACCTTCCTTGTAGTTCAAGAAACAGGTGGCGAAGTAAAGTATGCCCATCTTTCTCTGCTTTGACTCATGGACAGAAGAGGAAGGCAGTGTGATTACATTTTTCAACAGTCATAGACTTCCTATGGTTTTTAATAGCAGATTTCATTCCTTCTGCGTGTATGAGACCGTGGTCTAGTCAGTCTCTCTGGCATGCACAAGGTAACTAACAACCCTTCTGTAAGAAAATGCAATGACTCATCAGCCTAGAGTGAAAATGAGCACATTCTTCAATCTGCATGTGCTTATGGTAGCAGTGACTATGATAATAAAAACAATTCTAATAATCTTTTGAGGTAAAAACAACTGTACTATGAAAAGAATTATTTTTTTAAAAATACAAACTTTTCACTTATCTTTAGAATTTAGTGAATTTAAAAACTCTGAAGTCTAGGGGCTAGTAGGAGATTTATTTTATTTTTATCTCATTGTGTCCTACAAGGAAGGAGCTCTTTGGAAATGGTGAATGCTGAAGACAGATCTGTAGGTGTGTTAGCAAGCAAATCTTGAAACACCTATGTATGTCTGGAAAGATAGTAGACATGACAAAGTGTTTGCTTTCTTTGCAGATTGAAGACTATGATCTCATAGCAAGCATGATGGGAGCAAAATGCAAAAAGCTTCGCAGTCTGGATTTGTGGAGATGCAAAAACATAACTGAAAGTGGAATAGCAGAATTGGCTTCAGGCTGCCAGCTTTTGGAAGAACTTGATCTTGGCTGGTGCCCGACATTACAGAGCAGCACAGGCTGTTTTACGAACCTTGCACGCAAACTCCCGAACTTGCAGAAGCTTTTTCTTACGGCCAACAGGTCCGTGTGTGACACAGACATTGAGGAGCTTGCTGCTAACTGCACCCATTTACGGCAGCTGGATATATTGGGTAAGACAATGTGGGGGCTACTGGTATATTTCCCTCAGTGTTTCTCAAAAAGCTTTAAAGTTACAAAGTCCTTGAGACAAAACTGTCTTCTAGGCATGTTTTTTCAATAAGTATTGCTTAAAGTTATGGTTTAGCATATAAAAACTACAGAGGGAAGTTTCACTTACTGCAATGAGTTTCTGACTCAGAATCCAGTGGATTTATACCAGCTGTGTAATTTGACTGCTCAGTATGAATTGCTTAAATTGAGATTTAATTGCAGTATTTTTCCAATAACTTTCATGGCCATTAGTTTTTTTTTTAACTGAAAACTTTCTCTTTTGACTGTCATAAGATGCAGTTGTCTTCTTTCTGCTTTTGTTCCTTGTTTTACTTGTCTGAACTGTGACGAAGTATTGTGTGGGTTTGTGACTGATAAACAGATTTCTGCTTTTGCAGAAATACAGATACACAAAGCAGTATTGAACTTTGTCAGTGTTAACAGGAAATGAATTTGACTTCTTAAAGAGGAAAGCTAATTATCAGCAAAACCGGAAATGGACATTTTACTTAGGTGAAAAAGCATAGCAAATGATAAATTTCTTATCTTATGCATCTTCCGTAGTTTAAGATATTTTTTACAAATCTAAATTAAGTATACTTTGGACTCCTGAGTAAGGAGTTTGAGAAATGTAGTTTTGCATGATATGATACTGAATTTATTCTTCTTATGATGGAAAATGAAGGGTTTTTTTTAAATAATGTAGGACAGCGGGATACTTGTGATGTCAACATGGAAGAAATTTCTGACTTAGTTTCACATTAATAGGAAGATTTAAGTGCACATTTAAATGAATGGGAAGAAAGTAGCTGCATTGCATATTTTAAATATTTAATAATTTTAATAAGAATACTACATTTAGATTGAGAGAGGTGCTAGAAAGTACTGAGAACCCTCAACCTGAATAATGTTCCAAGCAAATTTATGGCAGTTGCCATTTCCTGTAACAAAAAAGTTAGCATATAGCTTTAAATTGTCTCTTCAGAATAGCTATCATGTGCTCTTCTATCAGCTTCTATTAGTGGCTTACCACTTTTCCTGTAGGGGGCCTACAGGAAAGCTGGGGAGGGACTGTTTGCCAGGGCATGTAGCAACAGGACAAGGGCAGTGGTTTTAAACTAGAGCAGGATAGGTTTAGGTTAGTAGACAGGAAGAAGTTCTTCACCATGAAGGTGGTGAGACACTGGAACAGGCTGTCCAGAGAGGTGATGGAGGCCCCATCACTGGTGGCATCTAAAGGCCAGGCTTGATGAGGCTCTGGGCAATCTGATCTAGTGCAAGATGTCCCTGCTCTCTCCAGGGGTTTAGTCTAGATGACCTTTGAAGGTCCCTTCCAACTCAACTGATTTTATGATTCTCTGTGATCATGATATATGGGTTTACTTATCTCTGAGAAAGTTGCCTTCTGACCAACGTGGAAAAAAGATGAACTGATAAAACCCTATTTCCTCCTCAGAAAAATTATAGAGATTTGATGTATGTGTCCATGGATGATAATGGTTTTCATTTGTCTTTTAAGGGAATGTATTTTGTAGCTAGATTTTCAAGGGCGCATTTTCCTAGTCAGACACGATAGGTTTTTAAACAGCATAATGAATGAAGTCTTTCATAAACACGTACGTTCTCCTGACCACCCACTTCCATGCATTTCTATTACAATGGCATCGTGTCTGCCCACGAAGTGGTCTGACCTTTTCACTGCACCAGAGGCTGCCCAATGAATAGTTCATCTGTGGTATTCCTTTGGAGAGTTTGCTACTTGTGTTGCATCTCTGCCAGCAGTGAAGGTTTGTTGCCATACTTCTCCTTTAGCGTTTGAATTCAGTTTAGCATTTTCTTAATGATTTTTTTGAAAAATAACATGAACATGGAAAAGGAATTTGATCTGTTCCTCGTGAGCTTACGCTTATTCCTTAGTCAAGTAGATTTGTAGTCAGCCTTTACTGGTGAGAGTGCATGTTTGGTTCCTTGTCTGAATATGGGAACCATTATATTCTGTGGTTAAATTTTCAAATTTGGATATTAAGTCATATGAGGAACAGCTGAAGGAGCTGGGAATGTTCAGTCTGGAGAAAGGGAGACTGAGACATTATCAGTTTCTGCAGGTGGCTCAGAAGAGGTTGTAGAGAGGTGGGGATCAGTCTCTTCTCACAAGTAACAGACCACAGGACAAGAGGAAGCGGCCTCAAGTTGCACCAGGGGGAGATTAGAATGGATGTTGAGAAAAAGTTTTACATTGGAAGGGTTATCAAGTATTGGTACAGGCTGCCCGGGGAAGTGGTTGAGGCACCATTCATGGAGATATTTAAGAGGCAGGTAGACTTAGAGCTTAGGGATATGGTTTAGTGATTGTTGTTGTCAGATTTAGGTTGATGTTTAGATTTGATGACTTAGGCCACTCTGTGATTCTTACTGAAAGAGCTGTCATGTAGAAACACATCATGTCATCTGGAGGTAGAGTTACTCTGTGTTCTTACGTAAGTGCAGAAGTCACTGTTGCCTGAACTAAAGGGCTGCTCTCCCACAGTGCAGGAGTACCATGGAAGTCATAAGTCTCTGCATGCGCTGTAACTTATGGCAGCTGATGTAGGGCATTCTGTTCCTGTCAGCTGTATTTATACAGCTTAATATATTTTTGTCCTTTTGAAGAAGAGTGACACCAGGTCTGAAGCTATTAGAGGCCTGAGGTCAGTGCTCAGCTTTTCAAGAATGACCTTGAACAGTGGGTCTTTTCTATGATATGAATGAGGAAGAGGTACTCATTATATCCTTTGTCATCTCCAAAGTTCAGAAATACCTGGTTTGTGCATTCTTTTTGAAGGAAGTAGAGGTATTACTGGTAGGTTAGCAGTGCATGCCAAATGGGAGCTTCTTTTGCGTGAACAAAGCTGTATAGAAGCCTGAAGATTTTTGCAACACGCAGGCACTTACTGAAGTAGGGATCAGAATGTCTTACCTTGCACTGCAGTCACTAGTGTTGACAATAGAATAGTGGTTTCTCTCAGCAGTTGTTAGAGCTTAAGAACTTGCTGGGGAAAGTTTGAGTTCAGAACAAATTTCTTGATTCAGTTTTAGATTATTACTCCAGTAGCTTAAGGACTGAAGGAATCTAAGACACTGAAAGAAATCTTGTTGAACTGTGTGTTATTCATTTAGGGGTTACAAAATTAATATTGTATGTACCTTGGATGCTGTTTTCAGGCAGTAGGTCCCACAGCTTGCTATCTGTCTGTCCTTTACTTTGTCTCTCTCTATTATTGTTCGGCAGTTCCCTGGTTACAGGACCAGAGGACTCTTTAGAAGTTGAAAAATGCCAGTTTTCAAGGGCTCCATAATCTTACTGTCCTATGTAAAGCATTGTTTGATGGGCAGCTGTGTTTAAAAAATAAATGAGTTGCATCCCTATCTGCTGTACTACAGTACAGTTTGGAACACAAGGCATGATGTAACTGTGTTACTGAGTGCATGAGGGTGTGCTTCTTCAAGTTTTACTCCTGAGCTTTCTGCATACTGAGCAGCCTGCTTACAGGTATCACTTCCTTCTCTGCCTGTATCTTTTCCACTTACTGACATGACAGATTTCTACTCAGCAACACAGTGGTCTGGCTGCAATCATCTGACAGTTTTGTGGTGATGGAGCACATCACACAATGCTATCAGAAGTTAAGCAGACACCTCTAGACCTGTTGTTTAAAACTAGGCTTCAAACCGTGATCAGCATTGAGTAATGTCTGACAAATCAGATGACAACTTGAATTGGCAGTGCCAAAAGATTTTTTTGCCCATCATCCCAAATTCTTGCTCTGGAACTACCAGCTACTGTTGAGGATAAAGACTAAATCATCTTAACCTCGTTCCCCAAAAGTCCTAACTGCTTCTGTCCTGCACAAAAAGAGTAATGAAAAGTAGACACCCTGGTTACTGCAAAATTCATATATTCCTGTCTACATACCAACACTTCCCACACCTTCCTGAGCAACAGAAAACCTAACTGCCCCCTTGCCAGCTGTCAAAATTTTCAGCTTTAGCTTGAGAGCATCAACACATAGTTAGTCAATTCAAACATGAAAATGTGTAGCATGTTAAAATTTAGAATTTGAGTTGTGTGCAATAGATTGAATAAAATGTAAAGAATAAAGGGCTAATCTGGCCCATCTAAGGGGAGAAATGGTAATGGTACTAGTTATTTTTGGAGTCTCTACTCTTAAATATTATTTGCTGTGTAGTGGTGTTCTTTGCCCTAGAAATTTAGGCTCTGGGAGTTTTTATAGCCATCACACACAGGTATCCTGAACAGCTCTGGAATTTAAGGACTTGGATGTATGATAGATATAAATGAAATAATTTACAGATAATAAACATTATTGTTCTGGCAAAGAAATCGTTCTTCACAAATTCCTTTTATGAAGGTGATACCAGAGAATTTTACCAGGAAATAAACTGAACAACAAAATTAAATAGCAGTTTTTAATATAGCAGTATTTATATGCTATTTATATGTATTTATGTAGATAAAAGTATAGTAGGTGGAAAAACCTCCAAACTCTGGAAGAATGCACTGTGCATGTAACTAGCTGTATACCTTGTCAGCCTTTCAAAGGCAAGGAAATTGTGCTGTATTACACTTCTGAAATGCTCTTGAATGTGCTTTGAAGAAAATATATTTCAATAGCTATGTACCATATAAATAATAGGGAGGCTGTGGATAATAATATCCTTATTCTGGATCCTACACCCAAACTAGATTGCTGGTCTTGTTGGCTTTTAGAAAAGGACAGGGCTGACAATAGCAGGACTAGGGGAAATGGATCCAAGTTGAAGGAGGGAAGATTTAGGTTGGATGTTAGGGGGAAGTTCTTTACTAGGAGAGTGGTTAGGTCCTGGAACAGGCTGCCGAGGGAGGTTGTGGATGCCCCGTCCTTGGAGGTGTTAAAGGCCAGGTTGGACGGGGCCCTGGGCAACCTGATCTAGTAAATGTGTTTGTTTGGTGGCCCTGCTAGGCAGGGGGGTTGGAACTACATGATCCTTGAGGTCCCTGCCAACCCGGGTCATTCTGTGATCTGTGATTTCCTAACATAAAACTTTGTCAGAGGAGGGAAAAAGAAACAGGTACAGTAAAGCATGCAGTTCAGTGTGGCCTATTCAGTTACAAATCCATTAAAAAAATCTTAGCCTTAAATGAAATGATAGGGGAACTGTTGCAGTTCAGGTAGGAAGGAATGAAGAACATCCTACATGAAAAAAAATATGTGGCTAGGCATCTAGATGTTGCTTTTTTGTGGAAACATAAAGTTGGATCTGGAAGCAGAAAAGCTGTGATGCCTAAATGAGACTGGTTTTAAATGAAGGTGCTGGTGCAGTAGCAATTTTAAGGCTTGGTAGAAAAAATACAAGTAGCGTAAATGGGTTGCTCTTGGCATTCCAGTTGGAACAGTAAAGCAGATCCTGCTGGTAGGACAATGGCACTCTGGTAAAATTATGGCCAAGTGAATAATTGAAACTTATTATAGAACTTCTGTGTATGGTTATAGGGACTGTTACTTCAACCACTAGACAGTTTTAGTGACAGTCATCATAAAATGATAAAGGAATTAAAAATCAATAATAAAGATGAGCTTTGAGTACCTCCATGTAGACAAGGAAAAATGTGCGGGTATGATAGCAAAGGCTGTTACAGTTAAATGATGCCTCAGAACAACTAATCCAAGAGCATACTTTAGAAGTGACAACCACAGACACCTCCTTCCTTACAAGGAAGAATAACGGAGACTACTAAAAACAGAGGCTTCTTTCTAGAAATGAGTCCTGATCAGAGAAGAAAAATAATGAAATGAGCTCTAGGTAGGCAGGGGGGTTGGAGTTACATGATCCTTGAGGTCCCTTCCAACCCGGGTCATTCTGTGATTCTGTGAATTGAAACAAAATTGCACTAGGGCAGAATGAGATACTAAGGAACTACTAGTGAAAGGTAAATGCTGAAACTGTTTCATGTATGTTAGAAGAAGTTTGAAAAAAAGTTACTGAGTTTGGTAGATACACTAGGTGTCACTCAGATGTGAGAAGGCCATTGCAGGATAAATATTGTCTGTCCATCAGTGTTCATGGCAAGGGGGATCAAGTAGGCTGCCACATCTGAGCCGTTCTTTCCAGGAGATTAGCCTGGAAAGCTGCCTTAAAGCAGAATGCCAATACAGAAAGCTTTTGAACAGATCAATATATTGAGCAGAAATAAATTGTTAGGACTAAATGGTATTTATGCACCAGTTCTAAATGAACTAAAATACCAGACTGTGGATATTTTATTTCTATTGTGCTATCCATCACTTAGATCAGCCTCAGGAATGAGGGCTTACAAATATACCACAACCTTCTGTAGAAGAGCAGATTAGAATCTACAAAATAGAAGCTACAAAACTGTGGTTGTTTTCTTGCTTTGTCTAAAACAGTTGCAACCATGAAAAGGTCAGTCAAACAGTAGACATGAAGGCCATTTATAATATTTTGAAGGTGATCCCTGTGAGATCTCCTCAGAGATTTGGCGAACTCCTGAGGGATTTGGGGGGCTCTTGAGGGATTTGGGGGGCATTTGTGAGGATTTTAGGGGGGTCTTGGGTTTGGG
>VZTY01021956.1:204273-221270 GCA_013400935.1 Turnix velox
CCCAGACCCCCCCAAACCTTCCCAAAAGGACACCAGGACTCCCCAAGACCCCATAGTTATGCCTCTCCAGTCTTCGTTCTCCTTGGAGTTCTAGGTGAAGGTAAGCACTGATCCTGTCCACAGAGGATTGGATTTTCAAAAGCTTTAGCCAAAGTTACTTTAGCTGGAGACATTCAAGGCCAGGACTGATGAGGCTCTGAGCAACCTGATCTGGTGCAGGATGTCCCTGCTCACTGCAGGGAGACTGGACTAGATGACCTTTGAAGGTCCCTTCCAACCCTGTGATTCTGTGATATGGTCACTGTGACATCTTTTGGGTACTTTGGGTCAGCTTCTGCTGTTAGAAATTCCCTTGAAGTTGTGAAGTTGCCTCCCAGTACATGATGGAATTACTTGAGCGTTTGGGTTAGGAATATACAATAACCTGCTTAAAGACAAAAATTCTGCCCTGTCTCTGAGTTTTTCAGTTGAAATCTAAAGGAAATTACCTAAATTGTATTTTTTCAAGTCAGTATTAGTGGCTTTAAAAAAAAAAAAAAGAAAACTATTCTCAGTAACTTTACTATTTGTTTTGTTGGGTTTTTTTGTTTTTTGAACAGGAACGAGGATGGTAAGCCCTGCATCTTTAAGGAAATTGCTGGAGTCTTGTAAAGATCTTTCTTTACTTGATGTGTCCTTCTGCTCACAGATTGATAATAGAGTTGTCCTAGAACTGAATGCCAACTTCCCTAATGTGTTCATAAAGAAGAGTTTCACCCAGTGACTTGTTACACGTGCTGCTGTGGAATTCATTTGACAGAGTTTTCTTGTGGTTTTGTGCTGACTCTTTTTTAAGAAGAATATATATTGATCCCCTGTGAAATAGTGGAACATATTAATTATCTACACAAATGGGTAAAAGACATTTAAATGTATTATGCACTTCTTAGAGGATTGATATTGTACCTAAGAATTTATTTACTCTGTATTAGTGGGTGGCACTGCATGTTTTTAAATACTGGCCACGTGTGTGGCTTTAATGAGAAGAAAATGAAAAAAATCTCTTCTTAAATATGTCCTTTATAGGGTCTTACACACTTTAAACTATGTTAATATCCAGGTAAAAGTAGAAGTTCAATGTTTAGGAGTAAGAAAAAGATGGGTGCTTCCTATTTTTTTATGTATATGTGCTTGTGTGTGTATATATAGAAATGTATACAGATGTATATGCATACACAGATACTGTAGCATTGTAGTTTGACCTGCAGCATAAGATGTTATGGTCTGGCCTATAATTAGTTGTTTGAAAACCTGTTTAAGCTTGTATAAGAATTAATTGAAAAGATAGTTTGTCTTCTTTTTTTTTTTTTGGCAATGAATTATATCTGATACATTTTTCTCCCTTCCTCTACCTGAAATAGATGTAATGATGTGCAGTCCAGCCTAAGTCACACAACGGATAAATGTAAGAACCTTCCAGCTGAAATTAGAGCAGGAACAACAGAGAAAATTGCAAAGTGCTTCTTGATATGGGATGTAAAGTTTGAGATAGTTACTCAGTATTGTAACTGGTAATGTGAAGAAAACTCCAGAGCAATTTTCTTTTCAAATTGCTGTCAGTATCAAGACTTGGTTTGTGATACATTTGGTTATCATGCAAAGTACCATAAAAATATTTAAAAAAATAAAGCTTAGGATACAGGACATAAAAAAAACAACCCATAAGAAATTAGAGCTTAGGTTAATGGATTAATACCTGTTCCTTACACTAGCTTCAAATCCACTGTCAAGTGTAAAACCAAACATCTTTGTTCAGTAAAACAGCAATGAAAATACAGCAGGATTGAAACAAGGGCAATATGATTTGGGGATTTAATAATCATCACATCTTAGTTCTCGATTTAATTTGTTTCTTGTTTTGTTTTGTTATTCCAAGAGGTGATAGCTCAAAGTACTATTGCACTGTCTCATTAGCTTTGTTTAGCCTCTGGAGAAGGAGAACTGTGTCATTGGACAAATTCTAGAATTTCACTGTTTTAGTATTGTTGATGAATATAAACCATGAAATACAGCCTGTCATTTGATATCGGCTCCACTGTTATTGTATCGATGGCACTTACTACCTACTGGAATAAGAAGGAAAATATTTCATCTGGAAGAAGTACATTATTACACCGAAGATCACTGGCCAGAAATGCTTCAGCTTGCACAGTAAATAACCAAGCGCTGCTATAGGATTCCTCTGAATCATTAAAGGTTTGACAATCTCCGTGACTCCTGAATGAATGCTTTGAACTTTATGTGCTGGTGCCAATACTTTGTAAACCGTGTCATGGAACAGCTACAGAACATTTATCAGGTTTTATAAAAAGGTCTTTTTCTTAAGATTTTTAAATTTTACAGAATCTTTCGGGAATTCCAAATCCAAAGAACGGCATGGACAGTTGGCTTTTTAATGTTTTTCCTCCACATAGTTGGCACTATGGGATTTCCCATTACAGTATGCCATTCCATTTTTTTCCAGAAAACTGGACATTGTTAGTGATACTTAGATTCGTATTTATTTTTTTTCCATGCTGACAGATGTCAGTTGTAGTGTGATTCTGTGTGAGACCTCATTTCTTTCTGTTGGGTTTGGGTTGATTAATTTTTTGAGGAGATTAACTTTTAACTTCTTTTTTAAATCTACAAGTAATATTTTTCATTGTAATTGAGTGTTTAATACTATTGTCCTGATTAGAGGAGAACACAGGTTCAGATAATGGGAGTTTACAAAGAACAGTATTTCAGAACAAATGTTTTTGTTGTGAAATTTCGCTTCTCAGGGTGTATCTGTGTTGTATCTCCTTTTTTTTTTCCCTTAGAAATCCTTCTTGTTTATTTTTCACTGTAAATAGAATGGATGTGGATGAAGTTATACCCATTGTGCCTTCAAACTAGTAAACTTGGTAAATAATAGTTTCACTTCTACAGCATCACTGAATCAAACAAGTGTTTCTGTAATTGTGTGTGTAAAAGAACTTCATTCTCTATTGCATTTTAGTTAATATAAAGGAGATTTAAGTTGACGTTCATGCTAAAGAATTTTTTTCTTAAGTTGTGCCTTCTGTTGTAAATTGGTTTTGTCAGGAGTCCTCTACTGTCACTTGAAAGAAAAGTTGAAGTCTGCTTTTTATTTAGACTTGTTAAAACTTGGCTATTGCTAACACAACTAATAGCTGAGAAATAATTAGAATTAGAAAAGACTGGAGTTGTAGGCTTTAGCCTTCAATCTGCGGGTAAGGAACTCTGTTATCTGAGGCTTTATATGTCCAAGAAGTCTTCCAGCAAAGAGAATATAGACCAGAATTGATGTTTCTAGTACTTCTAGGTTAAACAAAACAGAATGCTTTCCTTATGTGTAACAAAGAACCAAGAGTAGATCACTGTCTTTTTAGTTCTGCTGTCTTATGCCTATGTGTGTGTATCTATTTATACATATGTATGTATAAATTATATATACACTCATGTAAGTTGTATATATGAAAATATATACAGCAATATATACAAATTTTTTTTGTATGAGTGTACATACTTCTATATCTCTAAATCTCAGAATCTTTCATGTGGGAATTAATTCTGTGAAGTGAATGTAATAGCAAAAGGTTTCTCACAGCAGTTCTGTTTTATCTACCTGGAGACTGAGTTCCACTCCACCCATGCAGCAGGAAAAGCCTGGGCAGGAGATGTGCTGGATTTCCTATGTTGCTTTGCCCAAGTGCCTTTTGGTTTGTCTACATGTGAAAGGTGCATGGTAGTGTGAATGCAGAGTCCGGTAACTACTGTGGACTGTCTCCTTGTGAAGCAGTCAGATAGAGGGAAATTTATTTCAGTTTCATTTAAAATAAAAAAAGCCCCATCCTCGGTCAGAGGAATTAATTATTCTGGAATTAGGTCGTCATTTCCATCACTAGACCTTCCCTCAGTCATGTTATCTAAATTCTGCTTTTATGGATATTTCATTTTTTTATCATGTCATTTGATCTTGCCTGTCTTTCTGAAGCATTGTAAAAGATGTGCTTCAGCAAGAGATGTTAAAAAAAAAAAAAAGCATTACTAACCTCCTGGAAAAAAAAGGCTTGTTCTGAAGTGCTTCTGTTCTTAAACTGCAGGAGGCCTTCCGTACTATTTGTATTAAATTGGTGTGGGATGGTGTGTAGCTAGATATGCCATTCTTCTGGTCATTTTAAAAATGAATATGATAATTTTAGCATTTAAAGCATCTTCCCAACTCTTCAAGGCTTCAATTCAGTCGTGTACTTCCATATTCCTGAGCTTCCTGGATAGATAGCTCTATGGAAATGGATGGGATGTAAATTGTTTAAATTATGCTCGTGACTAATTACATTAGTGAATGTGATTTGTATGGAAGAACAGTTTTGCATAGGATTTTAGACCTTAAAATCCCCACATACTTGCAGGTACAAATTTCAGACAAAAAAAACCACCAAACTTTGTATTAACTTCCTGATTCTTTCCTTGGGGCTGTCATGCCAGCTTTTCCAGGTACATGATGCCCAGTGATATGCAGTGAGCAGAATCCATCCTACTGAATGTTAGGTCTCTGAAAGTTTAATATGCATCTTAAGAGAGAAATCTGGACATCTCTAGAAACCTATTTATCTCCTCCTAAGATATTTAAGGAAAGCAGAATGAATAATTTTCTGGAGAGCCTCTGTGGAGACTGTGGAATCTGTAGGGTAGCTCAGGTTAGATACTTGGCTTTAGAATCCTAAAATGAGATTTATTCCATTCTGTGTTGTGCTTCCTATCTTGGAGTAGCAAAAAATAAAACTGGAACAATATCCATCGCCTCCTCCAAATTCCATCCAGAAGGAACCAAATTTAAGACATACTGACAACTTGAAAAGTCAGCTTTTTGAATACGAGGATCTTCTTCTGCCCCTAAGTACTTTGCCAGTGCTAGTGATGTGTTTTTTTACTTTGGTGAAAATACATCCCCCTTCTCTATTAGGAAATCCCATGTACTTGCCTGTATGTATAGTTTTGTAAATGCATTACATGAATGGGAAAAGATAATAAATTAATTGTTGCTATTTTGATAATTGTTTTTATTGTTGTAATAATAACCATGACTGGTTTGACTGCTGTCCTGTCATCAGAAGTGTTACCCACTGTGTTTAGTCCTGGTTCTTACTATGAGTATTTATTGCTTCTGATGGGGTAAGTTTCCCACAACACATCTACAGGACTCATACATTTACAAAAACTAGATTAAAATGTAGCATTTTATTATATGGAGTATAGGGGTTGTCTTTATGTATTGATTTTTGTGGTCATAATTGCTGTTTTGCAGTGATTCTTTAAGTTACAGCTTTTGAAATTGCTAGGCTAGGAATTCCTGATTTAATGCATCTGTACATGCTGTGTTAGATGTAGTCACCATTTTTCTCAAATTAAGTCATTTGTCCTTCACCAAGATGGTAATTTTGGTGATTTTTAGATTTCTGGCATGTTAATGAAGTTCAAGAAGGGCTCTTTATAATTATTACCAGACATGAGACAAATTGTGAGAACTGACACAGGGAAGGGCTAAGGCATAGTCATAGTTGTTACAGATCTTTGTGATTGTCAAAGAAGGGCCGTGGCAAGAGGTGTCTTTTTTTAAGAAGCAATAGCAGGCAGTGGTGAGATTTTCCTTTTGAGCTAGTGGATTGAGTACTTTTGTTAGAGCTATGTAGCTCTGATTTCTAAATCCCTGTCTTCATTTAAGAATGATAAATGACACAGCTAGGACAGACAAAGTCAGGATCCTTTGTGGGAAATGAAGGGGTTTTTTCTTGCATGTTATGTTCTTCTTTTTTAAAAATAAACAAATTGAAACCCCTCAACTATTTGAAATCTCTCTCGTTTTTCTTGGGTACTGTAGAAATGCAAACATCAAGGAGGTTGAGAAAAGAGAACAAGGGGACTTACCTAGATTTATCTGGAGACTCATGTCCAGAGCTATTTATAGATGTGAGGAAGTAAGTTCTTGATTACCTGTTATCTTTCACAGACGTTTAGTTTACCATCTAATCTCACATGCTCCTACTTCTCAGTCAAGATTTAGCATTTAGATGCTCTTAATATTGACCTTTAATGTTGGTGCTTGTGCAGAGTTCCTGATATCTCTTTGTTCCATTTTTTTGAATGACATAAAAATCTTTTTTCTTCCTGCTGCTGCCCCTCAGCAGTTTTTGTTGAACTCCAAATTGATTTTGTGCATGCACATACAGATGTGTGTAAGATTTAATTACTTAAGATTTTTATGATTGATCCTTTTTTGATGTCAAATGAACTGCAGTTTTGAGGTAAAAAATGGTAAAAAGAAGACTCCAGAGAAAAGACTAAAGTGAAATCTTATCAAAGTATAGGAATACCTTATGGAGGAGACCCTTAAAGAAGAGGGAGACATACACTTCTCAGTTTTGCCCACAGATAGAAAAGGCAGTGGGCACCATCTGAAACATTGGAGACTCTGAACACAAGAAGACACATTTTGTGATGTGGATGAACAAGGAAGCCTTTGGAGTTTCCATCCTTGGACATACTCAGAAATTGTTCTGGGTATGGTCCTGGGCAACCAGCTTTAGTTGGCCTTGCTTGATCAGGGGGACGAATCCAAATGATCTCCAGAGGTCAGTTCCTATCTTAGTTGTTCCATCATCTGAGATTTGGTTGTTATGTTTGCATCAGTATCCTGATTGCTGAAGAGGGGAAGAAAAGGAGGTAATACCTATCTTAAGAAACTTGGAACATTGAGAACAGCCATAAGAATCTTTTTTTAAGGGAAGTCATATTTTTCATGGTTTAGGTTAGTAGTAAAATCTAAATGCAATTTAATAACAATGTATTTTTGGTATTGTCTTCATTGTAGAGTTCTGTAATATACAAGACACACAGATTAGTTTACAGGAGTACTATTGTCACTCTGAAGTCTGAAAATCAGACAAAGATTAATATCCCTGTTTTTGGGTACTGACAGTAATTTCTGTTTAGTAAGCTATTGCCTATCCATTAAGAACAATGTAGTTGGTGTATTTTTACTATCTGTTTACATAGATCTTAGAATAAATTTGGATTATTGTGGTTTAGGTACTAGTTGTTTCTACTTCTGTTGGAAATTGAGTACACTGGTTATCATCATAGTGTCAAAAGATGATAATTTGAGTTCAGATGAAAAAGAGGACAAAGTTTATGAAACACTGACCTCTCTGAGCATTTTAGGAAGATACTGTTGTATAATTGTGATTAATTACAATCTTTTGTGCATTTCTTTTCCATTGTACCATCATCAGGAGCTGCTGGGTAGTGCAGTCAGTCTTCTGCTCACCATCAGGAGATAGGTTCTCTTTGTCAGACTCTGATCTCTTCAGGGCAGAGGTATGGGTTTCTGCACATACACATTATTCTGAAAGTAATAAAGACAAATTAAAAATAGCTGGTTTGGTTGTGGTTTGGAAACTAAAGGTTAGTCACTGCATGGAGTTATTTTGGAACAGTTACTGAAAGTTAATTAAAATAACAGGAGTCGGTGTTTGCAGGGGAGGCATGTTCTTAAGCACAGATACAGGCTGGGTGGAGAGTGGCTTGAGTGCACCTCTGAAGAGAAAGACTTGGGAGTGTCAGTTGATGACAAACTCAACATGAGCCAGCAGTGTGCACTCACAGCCAAGAAGGCCAACCAAATCCTGGGTTGCATCGAGAGGAGTGTGACCAGCAGGTCAAAAGAGGTGATTTTTCCCCTCTACTCAGCACTGGTGAGACCCAACCTGGAGTATTGTGTCCAGTTCTGGAGCNNNNAGAAATAATGGATGTAAATTGGAAGGGGTAGATTCAGACTTGACATAAGAAAGAAATTCTTTACATTGAGGGTGGTGAAACACTGGAACAGGTTGCCCAGAGAGGTTGTGGATGCCCCCTCTCTGGAGGTGTTTTAGGCCAGGCTGGACATGGCACTGAGCAGACTGATCTAGTGGGAGGTGTCCCTGCCTATGCCAGGGGGTTGGAACTTGATGCTCTTTAAGGTCCCTCCCAACCCGAACTATTCTATGATTCTATGATTCTTTGTGATTAACTTCCAAATACAGGCAAACCCTAGTTACTGAATCCTAGCTGTGCCCTGAGCCACCTTCATAAAATCGATCTGATGCTCTTGTTCTTCCTAGTGACCATAAGGCCACTACAGCTCTTTGGCTTCCTGTGGCTTTTTGCCTTCATCTCCTTCCAGGATGGTAGTGGAGCTGGAGTGAAACTGGCCTGATCTCTCAGGCGTGCGAATTGCCTGGGGAATTTTCCTTCTGACGTTTCTTTCTATGTGGAGATGAGAAGGAATGGCATCTCCAGGCCTTCAAATTTGATTACCTGAACCCAGCACCTGATTTCATTTAAAAATAATAAAACCATCCCTGCCCTGCCTCAAATCATGAGCAACAAAATTAGTTGCGTTGTATCTGTGATTTCATAGTATGCTTCAACAGTAGGAGTTTGAGTAGTGTTACAACGTGCTACTACAGTGTAATCTTTTAAAAGGACTAATTTATATAAAAAGTGAAAGAGAAGCAGTAGAGGTAATGGTTCCAGACACTATCTGTAAAGAGCTTAGGTAGGCATGCTATGCCAGTGAGCACCAGAAGCAAGTTAAGCTTTTTTTTTAGTAACAAATTGTGCAGGACAAAAGCGATAATTGCATCAAAGCACATTATCTATAGCTGGAGGATATTTGTATAATCTAATTTAAAATATCTAGAGTAGATACTCAAGTTAGGAAACTACTCTCCTATGAACCCTTCGCTCTGGAGGTTCCTCTACAGTGTGATTCAGATCAGGAGATCCATCTTCAATTGAGGTTGTGAATTGGCCTCTGGAGAAGCTGAGGTCCAGACAGACCATATAAAACTTCAGCTTCCTGAGCTGTGTGTGCTATCCTAACACAAGGATTCAAAGCAAGATGTTCCCTATTATCTCCCCTTGCTTCTCTTGCTTCCACAAAGGCCACTGCATTCTTTGTTCTATGGATTGGATTCTATCTGATTGCTGCCTAAAAAATGTCTTGGCTAAAACTAGAAACTTCTTGTTTTCTAGTAGTAGCTAAGTGTTTAAAACTAGGTTTGGATTTTCACCCTCATAAGTTGGACGTTAAATCCTGCATAAGGAAGAGGAGGACAATAAACTTCAGAGGAAAAAATAACAAGCAGTACATGAGAGGACATTGATTGTGCAATGGTCTTAATTTGAGTTAGGATGGCCACTTCTGATAGTGTTCTGAGGCTGCTTAACTTTTAGATCACTTCACCACTGTATCTGAAGGTGTCCAAACTGAGGTGGTATATTTTTTTACCCTCATAATGGTGGTTCAATCCCTAAAGAATAAAATGCTGCTGTGAAGATAAGAATTTTCTAACAAGATGTTGAAGGTTCAGATTAGAAAGGCTGATAAGAGCATATTTAAAGCATGGTGAAGTGAAGGCAGTGGTTAGCAAAATGGAAGTGGGAGGTGAGGGCAGCAGTTCATGGATGTGTTTTTCATCCTGTTAAGCCACAAAGCTAACAGCCGTTGCTTTGCACCCTTGTGGTCCTAAATATAGTCAGTATTCCAAGAGCTGTCTCTGTATGTGCTATCTGAGGTCCCGAATTTGTTCTCTGTGCTGTCATTCAATGTCATACCCGTTCAGCACTAACCCTCTTCTTCACTTTGTGCTCCTCTCAGTGCACTAGTGGTGCTTACCTTTGCATCCTCTGTATATTCCCCTTTGAGGATTCTGCTTTTCCTCTACCCTCATGCAAATACTTGATTACATTTCAAAATTAGTGGGTTTTTTTCCTCTTGCAGTATTCTGCTTGACCAGTAGTAAGTGAGAGGTGACATTATTGGAGCATTAGTTCCATTCAGTTTTGGCTGCTCTACCTTCTCTCTCTGCATGAGCCCAAAGGTCTGTGGTAGAGCTGCAGTCACAGCTCTGGCACCAATACCTGGCTTCTCCTTGTTTAAACACCTTTTACTCACTCTGCTGAGTGTGTGCTTGTGGGTGTAAGATAAGGGTTTATTTCAACACCTGGAAAACAAGAGATGTTAGCCCAATATTTGTAAATGTTTGAATTTACAGAGAAATCATCTACTGCCTTATATTGCTGACTCCAAGACAGGTTCCTTTTATTTGAAAAAGTGAATTACAGGTTTGCACACCAATTGTTTCTGTTTGGTAAATTCAACCTGGCTCATTCTGATGTGTTGGCTTGTTTTAAATGTCATAATACTCTGTTGTAGAGTTTTATTCAGTTACTGCTGGTATAACGAAGTTGGGATTAATATCCTCACTGGGTTGTCAGTGTCTGCTAATGCAAAGGTGACAGAAATGTGTTCAAATGTATTCAACTTACAGTATTTATCTTGCTTTGCACTTAATTTGTTTCCCTTTGACTGTGTTGCAAAATACCAAGTGTACATAAAATAATTAATAAATAAAGCAGAAATAAATTATTTGTCTACATTCATTGACCTTTTGTGCTTTCATTTAAAAATAAAACAGTGAAACAAAACACAAAATATGATGCATTGTCAGGAACAGTTTGGGCCATATTTTAATTGCTGTTCATTTAGAGATCAGTTACTCTGAATGTTCTTACAAATTTGTGAGTTTGTTTATTTATTTATTAGGAAAATGTGGTATTGTTTATGTTTAGCTTACTGTAGTTCCTTTCAAGGATTGTTTCCTACACTTATTCAAACCCTATTACTGTAACATATTCCTTAATCCCTTTAATAATATAGGTAGTGATACAGTTGTGTTTAAATGTTGCAGTACTTGAGTAATAAGATAAACTCTAAATTTAGTGAAGGTGTTACAGAGTGCTGCAACTTTGCAAATGGGAACCAGGAATAGGAACACGAAATGGATTGGACTTGAGTTGTCCAGAACAGCACAAATACTGAATTGGAAACAAGTAACTGCTCTGCTAGATTTTGTTCTCCTTTTTTCATTAATTATCTGAAGAATTTGTTTATTGGTTCAGAGTTAATTACCAGCTTGGGATTGATGTGATGAGTGCCCATCATCTTCTAGGTAGAGTTTATTAAATGCTAGATTCACCTGAAACTGTTAAATGTTCAAGATAATGGTCCTACTACAACAGATACAAAAGTTTCCATCATTTCATTGCATCTCTAAGGAAATTAAAGTCTTAAGCTCTGGAGCCCTCAGCAGAAGGACATGGACCTGTTGGAGAGGGTCCAGAGGCAGGCTGTGAGGATGATCAGGGTGCTGGAGCACCTCATCTTTGAGGACAGGCTCAGAGAGCTGGGGCTGTTCATCCTGGAGAAGAGAAGGGTCCAGAGAGTTCTCGTAGTGGTCTACCAGTAACTGAAGGGGCCTACAGGAAAGCTGGGGAGGGACTGTTTGTCAGAGCATGTAGCAACAAGATGAGAGGCAACGGTTTTAGAGCAGAGCAGGTTTAGATTAGACATTAGGAAGAAGTTTTTCACCATGAGAGTGGTGAGTCTCTGGAACAGGTTGCCCAGAGAGGTGTTGGAGGCCCCATCCCTAGAACCATTCAGGACCAGGCTTGATGAGGCTCCAGGCAACCTGATCTAGTGCAGGGGTGTCCCTGCTCACTGCAGGAGGGTCGGACTAGATGCCCTTTGAATGTTCATTTCCAGTTGTATAATTTAAGGAAAATTAAAATGCAGCATCTACCCAAGTGTTCAGCTTTTCTATCTCCTTAGTGCCATGGGTCAGTATGATTTCAAACGTGTTAAATCTTCCTTCTTGCACCAATTTGCAGCTCCTGTTGCTTCTGAATATCGAGAAGTAGAAGGGCAAGACTGGACCTGGCTTCTGTGCATCTCAGACAAAAGGCATCTAGCTTTGGACACCTGCCAAGAACGATTTCAAATGTCATTTCTCACTGCCAGATACCTGTTTCTCAGGGCTGCTTTCACAGCATTCAAAATTCACACACAGAACTGGAAACTGCTGTTCCTCAGTTCGTGTCGCACTTTTGATTGTACAAACAGTTAAAAAACCCCAGAAAATCGTGCACATAAAGCCTGATTGCAAAATATTTTGGGATTTCCAGGCTTTAATGCACTTTGTTACGTTATAATTTGGCAGGAGGGCATGATTATTTGGGGAAGTGAAAGTAGTTGCATGTTCTTGGCCCTTGTGGTTTTACATATGATACGTCCAGGGGGAGGGAGTGAAGTGTTGTGTTCTGTGAAAACGCTGGAAAATGTGAACTTATCTCTGTTGCTTTAAGATGCTATTGGCAACCTCCATTGAGCTGAAACAGACCTGTGGAGATCTGATACTCCATGTGCTGCAATTGTTTATTCACTGCTGATATCAATGTCATCGTATACAATGTGAGCATTTATTGTTACAAACAGATTTTAACACAATGCTTTCCCTCCTGGTTTCCAAGACCTAGAAATAAAAATGCCTTGATGCAGGGATGGTTTTGAACAGTCAGATACCTTTACGAGTTAAATGAAGTGCAGCAGTGTTTTTGTAACAAGGTCTTGCCCATCTTGCTGGATGCAAACACACAATTTAAGTTCCAACTTCAGGCTGGTAAGTCTCGGAGTGTGGCCAGAACCCAGTGATACACTTCCCACAGTTCCTTTCTAAGAAGGATAAAGTATGCCCAGAATTAGCCTTGTTAATAGGCTGCAAGCTCAGGGCTCAAACAAGGTCCAGCATAGACAAAAATTATTCTAAATTGAAAACAATAGGCATTTTATGTCTATATTTTAAAAAAGAATATGTTGGATGTGAGAGATTTAACAATCTGGTCAGTTTTTTTTCTTCCTAGTTTCTGTATCCAGTACTAACTGTAACAATTGGGGCAGCTGTTAATACAACACAAGAGGTCTCTTATAGAGGATTGGGAGCATCTTGTTTAAGTCAGTCATTTCAACAGTTGCTAAAAATTATCTAAAGTAGCTCTGAGCTAATGAAAACTGGAATGGAAATCAAAGAGTTGTATTTCACCTAAGAAAGTGAGATTGATGGAAGCAATTCTTGCTTCAAGGTGCTGCTGAAGATGGTTTGGTCTAGTGTCTGCTATCACCTCCCAGTGCCTGTTCCCTGGGAACAGCCATTCCCTCAGAGACTGCAGCAAAACATCAAGAGTGCTCAGCTGCATCTTCAGGCAGCTTGAAAATATGTAAACTGGACTTTGGGATGAACTTTACAGGACTTGCTATACAGTATCTCTGCTTAGAGAAATTTTTGCTACCTTTTGTAGTCACTTCTGTCTAGTAATTGCAAAGGCTTGCGTGCAAAATGAATCTCACCCATGCTGAGAGTTCATTGAAGGTTGTGACATGCTTTTTTCAGCATTCAGATCTTTATTTGCTGTCAGTGCATTTACAGACTTGGTAGGTTGCTTCAGAGTAACTATAATTCCCCCAGTTGATATCTCTTCTTTAAGGTCTGCAACTTCTACCTGGTGCTGGGCATGAGATACTCAACTTGCTCAAGCAATTGTGGAGGGAATATGGTGGGTAGCTATAGAGGGTTCAGGTGAAAGCCCTGGGCTGTGTTAGCAGTGCTGTTCCTGCTGCCTGACCTGGGGATGTTGGAAAACTTGCATTTTACTTTTCATCTGTGTGTGATCAGGTAATAGCTACTGTATCTCAGACTGATGAGATTAATGAGAATAATGTTATGCAAGAGCAAATCATTATCTTTGAATTGGCTGCAAGAAAGGATTTGTAAGAGGAAAATACAGTGGGTACTAATCAAACCTAGAGATCTACAATGCTATTCTGTTTTGTTTTGTTGTTTTGTTTATATATATATATATATATACACACTTAAATAATTCAGCCTCTTCAGAGAATGACAGCAGCTTTCAAGTTAAAGTATTGATCCATGGGTGTGCTGCTGCTCTCCAAAAGGCTCAGAGCCTCTGCTGCTCAAAGTGGCATATCTTCAGAAAGGAGGGATTAACGGTCTCCAGCTAATGATCAGGTGCTATCTGTCACCTGACAGCAAGAAGTCACTTGGGGCGGGGGGGGGGGACGGGTGGTGACAGCCCTCCTTTTTGTCAGTTCTCTGGCAGTTTTTACATCTTTCAGTTGGCAGGAACTGAACCTGAACCCCGGTCATCGGAGCTGCCACGTTCAATGGTGGCTTCGGTGTGGAGGAGTTCAGTGCACAGATGGATCACGTTCATGCCTGCAGCTGGTCATGTAACATGCCATACTTTCAGTGTTACTGTTGTTTGTCATCCAAAAATGTTGAACACACTTTTATTTATAAGGAGATATTTTTTTTCCTGAACACTCTAAGACTAAAAATTGACTCTCTTCACAAGAAAGTGTCTTTTTCTCCTTCAAACAGTGCTGCCTTATACAAACACTTTTTCCCAGAAGTCCCCTACAGGTGATGAGTTTAAATTTGAGAGAGTTGAGAGTGGGGGAACCACAGTTCCTCCTTGCATCTTTCCATCTGTGGGGCCATTAGTGAGTATCACAGCTCTGTTCTAACAGAAGAGCAGATTCTGTCCAGGGAAGGCAGAAGCCAGACCATTCCTTCTGGTCAAGAGCTAGCAATGCTAGATTTTGTCTCAAAACTCACGGTAAGGAGAAAAGGCTGGGGCTGTAGCATTTTGATGGGGCTGTTGCTTGTGTTTTACAGTTCTCACCACAGTCACAGCCACTGCCTCTCAGGACTCTTGTGAACCTCGCAACACCAGACTGTCTGGATGCTGCTGAATTTGATCTTAAATGGAAAGCATTTGGAACATCTGAATGACAGGGCTTCCTGCTGTCTGCAGCAGCCTGCAGCCGTAAGTTTAGTCTGTGTGTTGAGGAGCAGCAGGGTGCCTGCTGCAGGCAGGTAATTGTTAGGGCCAAGCCTGGTGGCAGAGCATCAATGGGACATGGGGAGCCTTGGATTCAGGGGAACAGAAGATGCAGCTGAATTGGAGCTGCTGGGTCAGCCCCCTTCTGTCCTTCCACTTGAGATCTGGAGGTAGAAAGGCAGAACTCAGGATGCTGGGCCCAGCAGGGAAGAGGAAGACTGGAGATGTTCAAGGCCAGGCTTGATGAGGCTCTGAGCAGCCTGACCTAGAGTAAGGTGTCCCTGCTCACTGCAGGGGAGTTGAACTAGATGGCCTTGGGGGGTCCCTTCCAACTCTAAATGTTTTGTGATTCCAGCCTTGCGTAGGGCCCAAGGGCAGGAGAGAAGCAAAATCTAACTTGCCCCCACAGGTAGGTTGCTCTATGTAGATAGCCATAAGTGGTCCAGCCCCTGCTGTGGGTGGACCTGTGTTTGTGAGTGATCAGCTGTTGAGGGCATGTGAGCAGACTGGGCTCCCCATCCTTTTTTTTGCCCAATCTGAAGGACCAGACAGTCCTAATTTTAATAAGGGACTTCTCAAGCTAAAGATCTAGACTTTACCCCAAATTAAAAGTGTCTGTTTTGGGATATGATTTATACACTGAGAGTGCTGAGCAAAATTAGGATGCAAAGGGTTGGTGCTATCCCCTTCCCCAAATCCACTGACAAATAAATCCATCCTTACTTATCTGCCTGCTTGGGAAGACTCCCTGAAACAAAGCCAGCTTTTCCCTTTGGAGGATGAACCTTTGTTGTGGCTTTCTGCCACTGTGAGGAGATCCATCTCTGCAGCTACACTTGGTCTGTAGTGGAAGGTGTAGCCACTTCTTACCTTTTTCCTTCCAGCTGAGTGCATGGCATCTTATTTCTCTTAGCTCAACACATCCCCAGCTGATGTTCATCTGGAAAAAAGAGCGTTAGTTTCACCCATGTCTGCTGAGTGCTGTGGCGTTCCCTGCCTGTACTGTGATCTGCCTGTGTGGAATGCTTGTTTCTTTCTAAAACTTAATATTTCTTGGAGTTGTTTTATTGTGTTTTGCTTTGCTTTTTTTTCAGATCAGTTTGCTTGTTGCCTTAGCAAGAGGCTCTGAGATGGTGATATGTCACTTACATGTTTTCTGAGTGCTACAGTCTGCTGTGGCAGAATGGCTCAGGTTTTTGATATTCACAATATTTTAACATTTCCAGCACCTACTGATGCAGCGTGTGAGATGTAAACTTGCACCTTCTCACTAACCAGTGCTGTTGCTGGGGTCTGGGCCCCAGCAGCTGGGTGGATTGAGGATGGTGTCACAGCCATAGCAGGCAAGGACACAAGGACAACAAGAGGCTGTCATGGTGCTGGGTGAAAAGAAAGAGCACCCAGCCCAAACCCACCAGCCAACCCCCTGGTTTGCTGTTCCTGGGAGATGGGGGTTTTACCCAAATGGGCGAGGTTTTCCGAGTGGGATAATTTTTTATTATTTTTCTTTATTAGTGATTTAGCATCTGGGACTAATTGGCTCTAGTAAGAAGAACAGCCATTTGGTGAAACGGTGGTATTTGAGACGTCCACACACACAAAGAGGCACCGCAGGTTCCACCGACCTCTTCCCCCACTCCTAGATTCCGACCACCGTCACCCTGGCGTCCAAGGAGAGAGAGGCTCGGAGAGGAGGATGATGATGAGGAGGGGAGGGGATGCTCCCCTGCCCTTCCCGGGGGAGTTCCCAAGGCGGCGGTGGCCGCTGGGGGGCGCCCGCACTCCACGCGTGGCCGTGACCATGGCCGTGGCCGTGGCCCCGGCTTCGGCTCTGGCCTGATACCGGCCCCTGGGGGCCAGGACTAGGACTGGGGCCAGAGCCAGGAGCCGGGGCCGGTGGAGTCTTCCCTGAACCGGTCCACGGAACGCGGGGAGACGAGACTCTGTGGGAAGGAGAAACAGAACCCTGCTCCCCCTTCCTCAAAACACGCCCCCTTCCCCCAAGCCCCGCCGCTGTCTCTGTCTCCCCCCATCCCCTCACCTCCAGCCCCCGACACGGAGGGCAGGTGTGTCCCAGTCCCACCAGCCGGCCATTGCCAGCGGCGGTGGGGAGCCGGGCTCGCCCCTTCGTGCATCCTGCGGGATTTCTCCTCGCGCAGGCAATTGGC
>VZTY01021959.1:0-18792 GCA_013400935.1 Turnix velox
ATGAGATTCTTGTCAGCCTGCTTCTCCTGTAATTCATTAAATTTGGTGTCATTTATGAACTTTAAGGTAATTAGTATAACTATTATCTGGAAAGATTTTGTTTTCCTGAACTGTTTTGCTTTTCCTAATTAAATCATGCACGTGATATTGATGATAATGTTTTACATCTCTTACTGCCATCACCAAAAACACATTTTGCTCAAAGACAGTCCTGAGAATTCTTCTCTACACAGGTGGAATTTTTTGCCTTGAAACAGTATCATTATATGTCCACACTTTCAACTAAGACTCCTGAAGTCACATGTGCTTATCAATTTCTTTTCACAACACTACTAGTTAAAGGAGAATTGATGTGTCCTCACTACTCTTTCAGATCACCAAAGAGTCCTGACAGGAGATGGTCACACAACTTCCATTCTACACTGCTGGCCTGGGGGAAGGTTTGCCACAAGGCTTCAGCTTTGAGTAGCTTCTGGGAGCTGAGTGTCAGGAACTCACTCCATGCATGTCTCCCTGGAGTATGGAGAACAAGCCTTATGACTTTGGGTCTTATGTCTTTGGGGTTGGAACTCAATGATCTTTAAGGTCTCTTCCAACCTGAACTATTCTGTGATTCTATGAGGAGTGGCTGAGGGGAGACCTGGAAAAAAGGAGGCTGTTCATCCTGGAGAAAAAGAGGCTGAGGGGAGACCTCATTGTTCCCTTCTAAGTACCCACAGGGAGGTTGTAGAGAGGTGGGGGTCAGTATTTTCTTCAAAGTAACAGATGTTAAGCAAGAGGCAACAGTGTGAAGTTGTGCCAGGGGACATTTAGAGTGGATATTAGGAAAAATTTTTACACTGAAAGGGTTGTTAAGTATTAGAACAGACTGCCCAGAGAGGCATCATTCCTGGTGGCAATTAAGAGATGGGTACACTCCTATCCTCCTTTCTCTCACCCCTTGGGACAACATGAGAAACAGACTCTTGAGTATTGCTGGTGTGTCACAGTTAATGTCTCTTAAGTCCCAGTGTGAGGAGCTGTAGACTGAGCTTTACTGGCTTTACCTGAACTGACCACATCAAAACTACATCCACGGCCAACTTCAACACCTAGCCACCCATATGATTAGTCTGGGTCTTCTTGTCTGCTGTTAACTGATATTACAGCTACCAGTTAGTATTACAGCTATTTTGCAGATGAAAGATAAAGTGACAAAACACGTGTACTTGAAAAGTCTCACAGCTTCAACTGGAAGCCAGTCTCTTATGTATTGTAGGACAATCCTGTCACCATTAGAACACATAATCTTCCCTTCTTGGAAAAAAAAATGAAATGTGAGCCTCCCTTTGAATCAGTTTGACTTTGAGCTCACTCACGGAACACCAACAACCTTGGAAAGAACACAGGGATGGCACCATTGACAGATTTTGCCTCAGCTGGCTGCAAATAAAGTTATTTGAAATAACTGCCAAAACTGTAATTTATCAGACATTTTCACAGATTCCACAAAGGCAAGGAAATTCAAAGTTGAAAGGCTTTCTCCAGGAAGCACATGCCAGGCATTTGTGCATGAATTGCAGGAGGGGAAATGCTATGTTTCTTTTAGAGCTGTTGTTGCCATCATGGCAAGTGAACAAGCATCTGTGCTTTGGAAATCAGTGGCAGGAAGGTGTTCCATGAAAGGGAGCATGTGGGAAAGCAGCTTAAAATGTTGAGGGTGTATAAAAGTAGCAGGAGTTCTGAATGCCACTGGTGAGAAGAACTGGAACTAGGCTGACACATAGAAAGGTGGCAAGAAAGCAAATAAGAAATGCAGAGAGGAGTACACTGAAGTGAAATTAAAAAAAGTAATAAAGAAGAGACATTTAGTTAGAGAACAGGTCTGAGCAAATTCCAAGAGATGAACAGAGAAAGAAAGAAAAATTATAGGGCAGAAAGAAAGTGTTAATTATTGTATGATTTTCCAAGTGAATGGGAAATTCAAATTTTGGTGGTTTACTGTGGAAACAGATATAAAGCTAAAAATCAGATGCCCAAGCTTGTAGTCCTTCTTCATATAGCCATGATCTATACATTTATACCACAGAAAGTCCATCGTACTCTGCAGCATTTGCCACTCACTGATCCTGAAAAAAAAGAAGATTCCCACTTAGTAATATTCAGTCCAAGAGGACTGCTTCCCTTAAATCACCATAAGTAGGGATTGAACCGTCAGCTCTCAGGTTCTTAATTTCACTCTGGGGCTGATGATTTCCTGTGTTACTACCCCAAAGTAGCACAATTTAATACTTGAGTGCCCAGAGCCAGGCGGATGGTTTGCATTAAAGTGTTCTCTTGTGCATGCCAAGTGCCTGCAGCTCCCCTTGAGGAGGTAGTGGGTGCTGAGCACCCCTGAAAACCAGGTCACCATCACTCAAGAGCTCAGAAAGGAGCTGAGGTGCTGAATTTTAGGACTAAATTTACAAACAAGTGGCATCAGCGTGGAAGAGTGTGTCTCTGAAGGACTGCCATGCTTTCAGTCTTTTAAATTTTGGTATGTAATAGGCATGCATTTGTAATGCCTGTGTAGCTTATAACACCCTAAGCAGATTTTTTTAGAATAAATGAAAGAGGGAATGTGAGAGAAAAATAGGAAGACAGGGGAATTAATAAAAAGGATGGAGATGTTCAAGCCTTCTTTTAGACTAACTTGGCTGAGCCTCATTGACTCTGAATGCAAATGGCTAGTTAAAGGGCTTAAAATAACCACAGTGAAGTTGGTTTATTTCCACATAATGCATAATAAAACCATGGAACACATGTCCACAGGATGTTTAAGGGAACAACAGTCTAAACAGTTTCAAAGGGCTTAGAAGAGCAAGATTTGGGAATTTTGCAACATAGATTAATTTTGGTTTATTAAACACAACTGACTTGATAAAACATCTGGCTCAAGAAACCTCAGAAGTATGAGGTAGAAGCATGAGGGATGTGCCACAGGATGCAATTCTCCATACTTGCTCAATTTTTCATTCACTTCCCTTATAAGCATTCCATATTGGCTCCTATCAGAGAGAGGGTAAGCTACCTTGGATGCTCCTTTCACCCTACCCATTACTCTAATATTCTATTTTGCACTAGTAGCTTAAGGTTTCCTTTCCTACTGTAGCTTGAATGTGTTGGCCTAGATCAATTTTTCTTCTGCTTGTACAGCAGCAGTAACTGTGATTGCTATCATGTCCAAATTTTAATCATTTCAGAGCATGTACTGCATCACCAAGCAGGCATTTTAATTACAGGAATTAAAAGGAGAACAGATGCAAGTGAGTCAAGTGCTAGGTAAAAACAAATGCATTGTCCCTTGTACCCTGAGGGTTTATCACTCTTTGCAATAGACTGACATCGGGACAAATTCAAAAGCAGAGGGAAATGTAATGAAAAACACCTATATTGAACAGAAGGGTTTACCTAGACTGGGAGAAAATGCACAGACACAATATCGTAAAGATGAATGCCTTTGTTTATCTTGCTTTAATTTCCCCAAATTCTATTTAGTCAGCTATGCTTAAAAGGCATTCCTGTCTGCTTTGTCCAGAAAGAAAATTATGAGGATGGATTCAAATGATTTTAACTCCAGTTTCACAAATCAGATTTTAAGGCTGCTTTCTTTATCATCCAAGTCAACTTTCACCCATGGAGAGTTGGTTCCCTGATATACATTGCTCTCCAACCTGATAACAAAGCAGCCAGTGGGCACAGAGTGAGAGGAGCCCCTGAGATAACCACTTCTTCAAGTGCTGTGGGCTTTCAAGTTGATCAGTAAACAGCAAGCCAGTGTAGAGTCTCTGGTGTGGAGTGCTCGTGCTGTGCAGCACTGCTCAGGGAGCAGGGTAGCAGCTTGCTCAGAAACTGGAGTCCTTCAGCCATGCTTCAAAGGGGACTCATAAATAGAAAGGTACAGGAACCCAGGTGGAGGGGAACAAAGGCACTGGTGACTTCTGCAAAGTTTACTTCAAAGGAAATGTGCAGCCAGCCTCAGTGGAGAATACAAAGTCAAAACACAGTGAAAGACTGGAAAAGGTGGACGGATCTTCTCCCTACAAACCCAGCATTCCTAGCAGGAAGAATGGTTAGTATTGCGTCTACATTTTCACTATGCACATGGATAGCAAGCAGCAAAATATATAAAATGCTTCATAAATTTCAAACATTTAGTCCCTGAGAAACAAGAATTTTAACTGAGAAATGCATCCATTTATTTATTAAATTTATATTAAGTGTATGTATGTCATATCTTTTTGCTAGTTTCCCACTGCACTGACTTTAATCCCTGGGTTAACTGTGAAATGATTTAGATAGAGTTTTTAAACCTATTTTTCACTTAACATACAAAATCTCTTTTTTTTTTCAGCTGGACCCTCCCAAAACGCATAATCTTCAGTGATTTTAAGGGATGCTGAGATGGAACTCGCAGAGAAAAAAAATCCATGGAAAATCTATAGATTTGTGGGGTGGTATTTAATAGAAGCCATGTGAGTAAGCCTTTGTTCAGCATGGCTGTCATTTCCTCTTTGCTGCATTTCACTCTTGCTCAGACCATGAACTCCTTCAGCGAGGG
The DNA here is from genome assembly GCA_013400935.1 of Turnix velox. Lineage (NCBI taxonomy): Eukaryota > Metazoa > Chordata > Aves > Charadriiformes > Turnicidae > Turnix > Turnix velox. The sequence continues at coordinate 4,580 of VZTY01021959.1, forward strand.
ACCATCTCCTTTGTTCCAGTTTTGAAATGTGTCTAGGTTGGAGCTTTCCACTGCTACCAGAGTCCAATTAAATACAAATAATAAATAGTTAATAGGTTGCCAGGCTGCAGAGGTGGGGCTAATCAGCTGAGGCTTCATGGGGTGGTTAATGATGGATTAGGAATGAGGGAACTGATAAAGCTGAATATTTAAAGGATAATTTTGTACAGGATGATGGATGCTTTGTCAGCTTCTATTGCATATGACCTGAACTAACATTGTGCTTATCTTCCTCCACCTTATTCTGTAGATTGCTTGGCTCCAAAACAATGCTGTTTTGAGAATCTCTGTCTGAATTCCCTGAGAGAAGCACTGCCTGTCAGAGTAGATGGCCTAAGAGGCTGTCTTACAGCTGAAACTGGGTTGGGAGGTGAAAAAAACAGTGACTCTAGGAAGGATGGGTGTTAACAGCCGTGTGCTCACCCGCTCCTGTTCCTACTCAGCTGACTGAAATGGAGGGATTTCAATTGATTTTGTCTTCTTTGCAGTTCTAGCTGGCGAGCCAGTGAGAAAGGAGCTGTGTTGTGTGAGTGTGCAGCACAGGAGGGGCACATCCCACTGCCTGCTCGGCGATCAGGAGCTTTGGCTTCTCATCCCTGCTGTGCACTGATGAGCTACTGTGCTGCTGCATGATGTGTGCAGTCTGCAAGGGCTAACATACACCTACCCATACAAAGGATCCCCACGTATCACAGCTGTACCTATTTATTTGTTAAATAAAATCAAAACAATTTTGCATGCATTATCATTTATTAACCAGCAGCAAACCATGTTCTGGCATTGCTAGCTCAGTAGGCATATTTAGGCTTTAAAATTAATACCTTCTCACAACAAATTCTGTCCAAGGGATGTGACTCCTACAGAAATCAGCTTAAGCTAAATGATGCCATTTTTTCAGTGTCTAACTGTAGGATCAATGAAGCCTTCATCCTTCTTGGTAGTCTGTCAGCTAGTAGAAAGACAGCCTGCCTTGTAGACAAGAACACAGACAATGAAGCCAAGAGAAGTGGATTCTTTTCTCAGTTTACCTTAGGGGTTTTGCAAAGCCTCGGACAAATCACACAACCTCTCTGCTAAACTTCCAAAACAGAAATGATCACAACTGTCAGTTTCCCCAAGATGTTACGGAGTAAATGAATTCTTTGTATTTATAGGGTGGGGGAACTACCTGGGTGCTGTGGAAAGAATAGACATATTTCTGTTTGCTTGCATTTTTGTGAACAGCCATAGAATGCATTTAAGTTTTAACATATTAAAAAACTAAGCAGCATCTAGAAGAATAGGTTATATAGGCAGGGTATAGTTAGTGTAATGTATTAACACTGCTGGTCTAACTCTCCTATGGATATAATTTATTTTGGATAAGGCCAGAGTAACTATGAAAAATTGAAAGGTCAGATGCTCCCAATCAAATGAGAGTGCTTTACAATTGTTTTATTTTAGATGGTAGTGAAGAAAATATTTCCACATTTCATTTGTTAAAAAAGATATCCTGAGCTGTCATTAGTGGTGGATTTGATGTATTCTCCAGTATATTAGTCCAGAGCATACAGCTGTAAATAGAAGTGTCTTTTTACCTTTCATCTCTGCTCTTCAACTTTGATACTGCCCCCCTGCAGTGGCTTCTTTCTCCTCCTGGGGATGCTTAACAAAGTCAACTGATAGAAAAAAAGAAAGAGCATCATTTTTCTTCTCTACTTTAAACTCTAAAGAAATAGACACATCTATTGTACAGACACTGAAGCTCTTGAAATAGTGTGGGTTTTTCTCTTGAATCCTGATGGGAGAAGAGCCATGGGAAAAAGAAGAAAAAAAATAAAAGCACACTATTTTGTCCACAACTTAAAATACGCTAATTACATCATACTTTTGCTTCTGGTATTTTTTTTTTGAGACAAAAACTGAGAAACTCCAAATTACAGGCAGTACATGCAGCAATGCCTATGGGTAAGTTGGTTCATCACTACCCATTATAAGACCCTGGCTTTTGATACCTGTAACTGTCAAATGTTAACTAATTTGTAATGATTTTTTCTGTGATTGGTGTGTCAGCCAGGAGCTGATTTTTAAAATAGTTCAGTCAGTTTGAAAAAAGACATTGGCAAAAAATACATTTTGCTCATGTTAAAAAATACTGTTGGACTGCATGACTGAGAATTTGGCTTTGCCAGGGATTTCACCAGTGGGGAATGCCTCAGACTGTTTCTGTTAAAAAGCATAGAGAAGAGTCTTTCTACATTCTACTGACTCAAAAGTCCTACAGTAATGGATATCTGCTATAGTTTTATTGGTGATGGGCAAGACTTCCCAGCAGTGGCTTCTCACATCAACTGAGTCCCTTGTAGATGTGAGCACAGGAACTGAGAGTGGCTTCTGCTGTTGCTGCTTAGTGCCATCTGTAAACACATAGGAAGAGTCCACGAATAAGATGTAGCCTGTGAAGACAAGAGGATGACTGGAAATTAACAAGAAAAAGATGAAAAGTCTGGGACAAGAACAAAAAAAGCGGCAGTCACTTGGACCGGGAGTCAAAAGTGAACTACCAAGTAGGAATGGTACGAGGTTAAGAGAAGGAAAAGGGATGAAGGCATTGGGCTGAGAGCGAGAGACAGAGGGTTTGTGGGTTTAACAGTATAATCCTTTCAAAGAGTCTCTGTGGTCAAAAATAGCTGTAAAACTCACTGACAAGATGTATGCTTTATTCCTCCAGTGACTGCTGCATTTAAAGAACATCAGCCTGCTGCTGGTGAATCCTGAAGAAGCTACAGTGGCAGCATGCAGTGTTGTGGATATCAAGGGTCTTGCCCTACTTCTAAAGCATTTAGACAGAGGAGAATTTTACATAAAGGGGGTAGAGGTGCTCAGTTCCACAGACTAACACAAAGAACAGTGATTTTGAAAAGCTGAAGTCTCACATGTTAGGAAATGGGAAGTTTGCTGCCCATGGAACCTTCATTCTCCTCAGTTTATACCTATTATTTTAAGCAGACTTAAATTGCATAATCATGTTAGTTTTTGACAGAACACTTACCACATTAAGTGCAAGAATGGATGTGGCTCAGGAACAAATCAAGGAACTTGTCACTGTTACAGGATGAGGTGCCCTGGTAGCTCTTTTTAAGTGCATCCCTCTGGCAATTTTCATTAATTTAGCTTTTCTGCACAGCAACATGCCATTGCATCCTGTCACTTTTAGATGTGTTTATAAGCCGAAAAACTCCCTATTTAGCAAGTTTGTTCTGGGACACTGACTCAATGGCAGCCCCTTCGCAGCAAAAAGCTTTATTCTCTTAGAGACAGGTATCACAGAAAGCCAAGACCTCAGCTCTTCTTCTATCTTCCCAGTTTTTGCAGCTCTTCTTCATCCTAGTTTTCCCATTTCCAGTTTGGGAGAAACCCCTGGAGAGATGCAACAGGCATGTCCAATCATAGTCAACTCCACAGTCAACCCCCCTTCCTTTAGACACTAATGTTAAACCTAATGTTCTGGTACCCATTTGGAATTGTTTGAGGTATAAGAACAATTAGCACCTTGTCATTTTCACTGGAAACAGGTAAGGGCATTCCTTTTTAGCAGCTCTCCTCTTCTAACTTCAAGCTATTTGTGCTTTCCTGACAACACTTGGTCTTTCTTCATGTTAAGATTTGTTTGTTGCTCACACATTTTACATTACTCTTCAATGTAAATAATTTTAATCATGTGGTATAATGCAAACAAAAGAAAGTGACCTGTATTTTGTATTTGTAAAAATAAGAAATGCAACACACTTGTTTTTCACATAAATGTAATCAATGCTACTCCTACCAGTTTTCTCATTGGAATTCTGCCTGATTTGTTGCAACAAAGTCTGCAAGTTAGAAGAGGAATGGATTTAAGTGATTGTAAATCGTATTTTTGCTGAAGTGCTTGTGAAATAGAGCAAGTAAAATCCTTTTACTGAAGATGGACAGTGAATTTTCCTCCTTGACAGATTACAGAAAATCTATTTTCTAAATTCACAAAAGCTTTGTTTACATGTAGCCACTGAGAGGGGTCAGTGACAGTTGTGTTCAGAGTAAGTGACACTACATGGTACACAGTAGACCACACTGTGGAACTGCACCACCCAGACAACTTCAGCTGGGAACTCAAAATTAATTTTCACTTTTGATGTTAACCAATTGAGAGAAAGCACTTCATCCCACAGGAAGGCTGTTCATAAACTCCTCGGCAGTATCACAGACAAGCACCATAGGACCTCATTAATGTTTATAAATATGTAAAGGGTGAGCGTCAGGAGGATGCAGCCAGGCTCTTCTCAGTGACCTTCAATGATAGGACAAGGGAAAACGGTTATGAGCTGGAACATAGAAGGTTCCAGAGAAACATAAGAAAAAACTTTTTCACAGTGAGGGTAACAGAACACTGGAACAGACTGCCCAGAGAAGCTGGCCAGAGAAGCTGTCTCTTCTCTGGAGACATTCAAAACCCATATGAATGCCTTCCTGCATGACCTGGTCTAGGTGTTCCTGCTCTGGCAGGGGGACCGGACTAGATGATCTCTTGAGGTCCCTTCCAATCCCTGATACTCTGATTCTGTGACATGGTTGAAATGGTTTTAATGGTTGACTTTTGCAGATCTCTGTATGAGCTGTGTGATTTTTTTCCTCACCACACTTCTTGCTTTATTTAGACACAACTCTGGTTCTTTACTGTATCCTTAATTTGAGTGACAGCAGAATTGTATCAAATGAACTTTCTTTCTCAGTTGGGGCTTCATTCCTCTCTGCTTACACAAGGGTTGGACCACACTGTTGTGCAGTCCTGGTTTAATAATATTTTGAAGGTGAACATAGCCTCACATGCTGACATTAGTGATACTCGGGACTAAGTTGTCCCCACCTATGGCAGGGGGGTTGGAACTAGATGAACTTTAAGGTCCCTTCCAACCCAAACCAGTCTATGATTCCATGACAAAGCTGAGCAAAGCACAGAACACAGTGCAAACTGTCCCTCTCCAGCTTTTAGGACCACTTCAGGTACTGGTAGGCCACTATGAGGTCTCACAGGAGCCTTGTCTTCTCCAGGCTGAACAGCCCCAACTCTCTCAGCCTGTCCTCATAGCAGAGGTGCTCCAGTCCCCTCATCATCCTCATGGCTTTCCTCTGGATCTTCTCCAACAGGTCCATTTCCTTCCTGTGCTAAAGGGCTCCAGAGCTGGACAAAGTACTCCAGGTGGAATCTCACAGGATGTGCTAAAAGCTTAATGTGAGAATTCAAACTCTCTTCCCATCAGTCTCTGTACAGGTCACTAGGGGCAAACATTCCAAATGGCTTTCTGTAGGGCAGCCCCAGCAAGCTCGGCCCGGCCGGGGAATCACCGCTCCTCCAGCTGAGCGGGCAGGGCAGCCACACTCACTGCTCTGGCACAGAGTAAGGAGAAGAAGCGGCAGCCGTTTGCCGGAAATACGACCAACAACGATCAGAGTCACTTCCCTAGGAGTTCACCGCTCCCACCCAAAGTCACCCAACTCCGCCGCCTCCATGGCCCGCTCAGCCACCGCCGCCGTGAGGCGAGGAAGCCGGCTGGGAGGTGAAAGGCAGAGAGCCCAGCCGCCCGCGCTTTACGGCCCGCCGCGTTTTGCGACACCCAAGATGGCTGCCCCCAGGGCACAATGAGCCCGCTTGGGCCGCGGCCGCGCCGCCGTGGGTTAGGCAGGCAGGCAGGGCGCCTGCCGTGCGCGCCCGCCGCCCGGGGCTGAGACGGCCGCTGACGGAGGGGAAACTCCTCCGCGGACGTCTGAGTCTGTGAGGCCCCGCCGGGGCGAGCAGCGGGAGAGAAAACCGGCGGCCGGGCGGCGGGACGGGTGTTGCGGGGAGGATGTGGGGTGCCCTGCTGCGGCGCGGGGCCCGCGGCGCCGGCGGCCTTCGGGGACTGGCGTCGGCGGGTCCGCCCTGGAGCCAGGTGGTGTCGGAGGCGGAGAAGATCGTGGGGTACCCGACGTCCTTCATGAGCCTGCGGTGCCTGCTGAGCGACGAGCTGAGCAATATCGCCATGCAGGTCCGCAAGCTGGTGGGCACCAAGCACCCGCTGCTCGACACCGCCCGGTAAGCGCCCGGCTGGAGGGGTTTCCGGGGTTCTGGGGCTTCCTCCTCGGCTTCCATGGTGGGAATCAAAACTTGTGGGAAGTTTAGGGGAGTGGGTGATCGGCATCGCTTCATCGGGTGGGGGTGGTCGGTAGTGGCCGTGGAAGTGACGTGAGAGCGTGTCCTTAGGAGACCCCTGTGGCTCGCCGTGAGGTTTTGCGAGGGCAGGCGGCTCTCCGCTGCGGCTTCTCTTTCCTTGCTGCAACAGGTTTTCCCTCTTATCCGCTGTCATTGGGAAGTTACTTCATTGTAAGGCCACGTGCGATGAGAGAGTTTCCTTCCTCACGCAACAGGCAGAAGAAATCCCTTGATAATGGAAGAAATACAGCTTGCTCGCTCACAGTCACATGATTTTGTAATATTAAAGACTATTATGGGGAAACCTGTGGGGGAAAAAAAGGAGGAACTAATCAACTCAAATGCTCAAACTGATGCTGCTTTGAAGCGTGTATTTTGTTACTAAGAGCTTTAGAAAACGCTTTCTGTTTTGGAATATTCAACTGGGAGCTTGGAGGTTTTTTGTGTGTTGTTGAGATTTCCAGGGTTGCTAAGCTCATTAGCCACTCTTTCGTTTTTTTAAGGGTAACTGATGGAAGACTTGCATTCCTGCCAGTAAGCAGAAGTTGGGATTGTTGAACAGTGTTTTCTTTGACTGTAGAACAATAACTGATTTGCAGTGCTGTTTTTTTGTGGTTTGATTTTGTTGTTTGGTTGGTTTGGTTTTTTTAACAGTGAAATACTAGAGACTTAGCAAAATAAATATATTAATAAATATCTCAATTTTCGAACAGCTTTGGTTGGTGGCTTGGGGTTTTGGGGATGGTTTTTGGGGCTTTTTTGTGTGTGGGTTGTTTAGTTGAACTTTGTTTGCTACAAGTATAGTAATGTTTGCAGAGCCCAAGTTTGATATGCGTGTTATTTTTTTAACAGGTGTAAAACAAACATTAGCATTTATTCAAACCTGATGTTCTGCTTTTCTTTTTAAGAATACAAAATATCACTAGGTAGTGGTCCCTGGCAATTCTGCGATCCTGGTGTGATGTTATAAAAGCAGGATTTTTTTTTCAGGTTCTCTGTCTCTAAATCTGTTGGTCTTGAGTGAACAGAAGGAGGAAAGAGGACAGATGAATTTTTTTAAAGAACTTTCAGGGAAGGTTATTTAGATATTGGCTTTAAGTAGCCTTTTCTGGAAGAAACAAATCAACTTGTTAATAAAAATGGAAAATGTTTGACTTGCACAAATGTTGGAGGAATTTTGTTGCATAAATGCAGATTGTGATATTATGGTAAGCTTAGCAAAGATCTCTTGGTTTTCTTTCTTTAATAGGAGCAGCAAAAAGAAAATGGTTTTCTGCCTTTGGATCCAACTTTAAGGCTGGTTAATGGAGTACAGGAAATGAGAGGATTAAAGTGCATTGTGTTTGGGTTCTTAATTTTCCACTGCATCATAGAAGTATCAAAGACCTTCAGTGTAGAAGTGAAACTTCAGCATTAGACTTGGATAGTAGGTTCGACGTGTAGCAGTTGCTGGTTTGTTTGTGAATGAAGTTTAAATACATTATATTTGGGTGTGGCTGGTGGTTTTGTGGTGGGGATGAGATGTGATGTGTGGTGAGATAGGTTTCTGTTGTTTTAAGCCATTACTCTGTAAACCTGTGGCTTGTGGAACATCCAGTAGGAATGTAATCTTGCACAGGGACAGCAGGATTTGATCCATTAATTTTTGAATTTTGTCTGTTTCACACTACACAAATAACACAGTGTGGCTTGCTAGAAACAAGTCGGTATTTACTCACATAAAACCAAAGCCTTGTGCCCTTGTTTTGGATGTTCTTATTTGGTATCACTGATATTTCCAAAGGCTTTGTTGCAGATACTCTTCTAATGGCCTTGACCTTTGTACTATAAGAAAAGTTATTAAAAAAAAAAAGTAATTTCCTACTGACTAGTTTTAGTACTCCTGTAGCAATGCGCAAATTGTACCTCACCTTCTTTTAATGGTATGATTTTGCAATAAGGTGGATTTTGACCTTATCCCTATCTTAATAAACTCTGAAATTTTACTGCTGTACCTTTGACTGTGTGATTGATTTTCATTATGGGTCTGAGATATATGATCTGTCTGACTTACCACAGCAGTTTGGGAAACAGGTCCTGATTTTTCAATACTGGATACATGTTTTAAAACTGGTTGATTACCTGTGCTTATAAAGTAACATAGGTTTCCTGTTGTGTGTTCAGGCTCTGTGTTTTAAAGCATGGGTATCTGACATATGTTCTTTGGTAATTTTTTTTTTTTTTAAAATCTTAAGTGATTGATACATTCTGTAACGTCTGTCTTTCAAATTGAGTATGTAAATACCATATACATCTCCAACACTTAAGGAGATTTCTCTATTTGTAGGAACATCTGAAAAAATCTGTGCAGTAAAATTGATTGATTGCACATGCGGTTTCTCAAGCTTCTGCTCATTTATTTGTGAGGTTATAAGTGGAGACAATCAAATTATGGCTGCTTGCTGTCATCTCTAAGGGAGATTAGTTTTTCTTTAACTGGTGGCATTTTGTCTTCAGTGTTTTTGTGTCTACCCTCCTTTTCTGTCCAAATGCTTCATTGGCCTTTGAAGTTTTCCTTAGACAATTAGGGACTCCTTAAGTGCTGGTAAAAATCTCTCTGTTTTATCTGTACAGAATAGGATCTGAGCTGAGACAGCATAAGAGGTAGTTGCCACCAAATTGAAAGCCTTTGGTGTAATGGGAGTGAGTACTGGTTAACTTACACTCTCTAGTCAGTTGCCATGTATTGCTTGTGCGGAGAGCCTTGAAGAAGGCAGCTTGAAGATGACTGTTGGCATGAGCCAGGGCATGTGGAGGAGCAGCTGTTGGGGCAGTATATGTTGCTCTGATGATCCTACCCATTTCATCCTCTTGCTTGGATATGTCGATGGCAGCTCCTGGGTGTAAGTGCCTGCCATGAATCAGAGCCACAGCAGGTGTTCTTCTGGGATGATGTGCCACCCTGATACCTCCTACCGAGCTTGTGCCTGGCCAGCAGCTTTAAATCTGTGAGCTATTGCTGACTGTGCTCTCCGGAGGGCAGAGGTGGGTAACTGAGCCCTACAGCTAGGGATTTGGAGTTCTGTGACATCTGAGGTAAAGTCAAGTTTATATTTTTATTCTTTTTTTCTTTCTTTTTAAGTTTTTGGTTTCTTAAAAGTCAGACACATGAACATCCTCAGTACTTGCTTTGCCAGAGCTGTTACAAAGAGGGTGAAATGTGACAGCAAGGCCACATTTCATTTTAGAAAGGCTAATGTTTAGTGGTTAACAGATCATTTGAAGCTGGGCTATCTGGATTATATTCACAGCTGTGCTTTTGGCTCTCTGACTAGGGCAAGTCACTTAATTTTTCATACTTGCATTTACTTATCTGTAAAATGAATAATGTAGCATCTGTTTTCTGGAGATGTTACACTTCATTCATTCCAGCCTGTATCAATCACTGTGATCTTTGAGTGGAAAATGCTACATAAGCAATATCAACGAAGGATACTTTAAACAAATGTTATCATTAAAATACTTACCTCTAATGGGTACTCTGGAAACACGGCTACTTCTGGATTTTTCTGTTTGGAGTGCTGTGAGTTGCTGTATGATCCTTAAGAGCTTTCAGTTTTCTTTCCTTATAATGAAGTGTTCTCAGCAGCTCTTCAAAACCAACATTTAAATTTTTTTGCTCTTCAGGCTTTGCTGAAGGAAATTTTTTTTCAGTATGTGAACGTATGACCTCCTTTACAGCTGGGAAGCAAATGAATCTCAATCTTGTCTCCTTCCCCTGTCTTTCTAGGCTAGCATACATCCTTCTTAATATAGGAAAGAATTTGAAATTGGCACAGCTTTTCTCAAATACACAGTGTGAATAACATTTTCTTGATTATTTAATCTCCCTTGAGAAGGGTATAGCTTGCTGCAGATTGTAAACAGTAAACGTTATGGCCAATGCATCACTTTTATAATACCACTGAATGAAATGGAACACTTCATACACGTAAAATTATTATGGGGTACCATTTAACTGGAGCCATTCTGTCATTAGCACGTGGGAGGAATGATTGTATTTTAGTTCTGTCACATTTGTTTGTTGATGATAAATGCTGAAGTAGACTTAGTTACAGTTTTCCTGGATTATTATGGGAATAAAAAGCCTCAATAGGCAAGGTTTTGTTCCATTGCAGTTCACTCCCTCTAGATCTCCAGCCGCTTGAAGCACCAAAAATAAAATGCAATCCAGAGTAGCTACAAGATTACATGGTTTTTGGTTAAAATGTCTGATAGCATTGGTTTCCTGATAGTTGTGTTTCTCCTTCTGCTTGAAATGGCTTAGATCAATAACTCACATCTTGTAAGTTCAGTTGTGGCCTGCATTTGCCCTCCTGTGTGGGTGGCTGATTTCATTGTAAGCTGTGGGGTTTGTTCCATCCTGGTGTTGACGGAATTGTTATGGCAAATTAATATTTATATTAACAGAATGGTAAACTCAAAACAACCCTTTCTTACTACTGTGCTTGAGTTGATTGGCTATGAGTGGCTTTCTAGCAACTTTTTAAAAATGTTAATTAATTATATATTTTTTTAAAAAAATTATTAATTATCTCTTGTTCTGAGCTAGAAAAATGGAAGTGTCTGTTTTACTTGGCAGTGACTAATGAGATAACTTTCTCTGAAAACAGGCAGCAGCTGGATAGTCAAAGTGACAAGCAGTGTCTGGTCAACTAATTATAATAATAAGGACATTGGGCTGTTGGAGNAAAGAGAAGCACTTTACTGTGAGCATGGTGAGACACTGGAACAGGTTGCCTGGAGAGGCTGTGGATGCCCCCTCCCTGGAGATGTTTAAGGCCAGACTGGATGAAGCACTGAACAACTATGTTTAGTGGGAGATGTCCCTGCCCATGGCAGGGGGTTGGAACTAGATGGTCTTTATGGTCCCTGACAATCCAAACCATTCTATGATTCTAAAACAAAAACTTACTGCAGTCGTTTTGAGATTTATTGAATTGAACAATCTGTGATGGACATTGGGGGCATAAAGTCCCTCTCTTTTCCTGGATCAGAAGTTAAAATGTGTTTGCATTCACTAAATTTGTTTTTTCAGCCTGCTGTAACACTTTATAAAAGTCATTTTTTGTGGTAGAGGGATGTGATTTTTAGAATTGTGATTAGAATGCCTCTAAGATCATCAATGTTGTAGCAGTTGTGTCATTTCCTACCTTTACTACAGAGATCCACTCGACTTCCTGGAAGCCCAGGCCACCAAAGCTAGCACACAGGGCGTCTCCACAAAAAGTCTTAGTAGTGATATCTGCAAATGTTGACATATTTTTCCTAATCAGTATGTCTTATACTACTTGCAAAATTACTGGAATGCTGGGAATTATAGCAAATTTGCCTTTGACCAGGAAAACTGTTTCTTGAAACACTATATATAGCTGATGGGAACAGCGGTGAAGCGCTGAAGTTAAATTACTTCTTTGACTAACCCCATCAAGAAACTTCTCTCTTTCAAGACTGTTCTCTATTAGCTAAATTAGATTTTGTGAATATTTTTCAATTTGGTCTCATAGGGGCAGGGACACCTCATACTAGAGCAGATTGACTCAAAGCTCCATCCAACCTGGCCTTGAACACTTTGAAGGACCCACTCTCACCACCCTCTAAGAATTAACTTCCTAATATATAATCTAAGGCTGCTCCCTTTCAACTTAATACTATTACCCATCATCCTATCACTATAGAACATGATAAAAAAGTTACTCTCCTAAAATTTAATACTATTCTTTTTGCAAATTCAGATTTCTGTCCTTTTGAGGAATGTATTATTTCAGCACCTAGGGTAATCTTAGTAAACTAAGTGTATTCAGTAGGTGGTGATGCTCTTTGGAATTTTTCTAATAGAATTATTTACAATGGAAAATTCATATGCAGTCCTGAAATGGACAATTTCTAGTCTGTGTTATAGGAAAATTAATCTGAAGATTTCATCAGAATTTTGTGTGCAGCTTATTCTGATTAATTGAAAAACCTTGAGATTCCTTAAGCTTGGATTTCAGGTGCGTGAAATAGAATGTGTAATGAACAGATCCAAGGGCCAGTAAGTCTTGAAAGGACATGGTATACCCCACCTGGAGCAAACTTAGTTTTATTTTAGGCATGCAATAGCCTAAGCAACTCTTCAAAACACAGGTAATTTTTTAAAATTCACATCTGTTCTTTCCTACTTTCAAGTACAATTGATTTGTAATGCATGTGTATATTGAATACCAAATTTAATGTCGCAGCAAATGGCTGTTATGTCAATGTTTGCTCTGCCCAGGGAAAGAATAAGTGAATAAGTGGAAAGAGTTTCAAAATAATTATTTCTGTAACTGGAAGATGGTTACCAAATATATCTTTATATATATATAAAATGCAGATGAGAACTGATGTCATAGGATAATTAAAATTCATATTTGGGTCACTGGAAATCGTTTTCACTTGGTGATTCTTCTATTAGACTGTCACAAGTTGACTTCCTTGTCTTACAGGAATAAGGAAAAATACACTTTTCCTAAGCTTTTTATTCTTTCTGAGGTCTATATTTGTACCCTGCAAGAGGTGTTCTCCACTGTCGGAGATGTTTCTCTGCTGTGTTATTGTTCATGCTGCCTCCCAGCTGACTTCTCTCCATGCTTAGGAGGCCCTGGCAGTGGCAGGAGACCCAGTTAACAAGTCCTCAGGATCATTTGCAGAGCTCCTCCAAAAGCTAGGGGTAATGCTGTAACCTCTCCAGCACTTTGTAAATCTAGTCAGGAAAATGGAAAGTTCACAAAGGACAAACCTAAGCTGAGGAGTCAGATAGTTCTGTGTTGCTTTTTCCTAGGGGTGAAAGACCATTTGTCTTAAATTATTAATATTTTTCCTTTACCCCACATCTGAGTGTCATAGTTTCCCTCAGGGTAGGCAGACTGTCTGCAGTGCTTGCCCTAAAGGAACTACTGATAGAGACAAACCTGACAGACTATAAAGGAGCACCATGAATTTAGAAGTCAGATCTATTACAAAAATTAAGTTTAAAATTTGTAGGAACTGCTTTGCTGTCCTTGAATTGTCCCTGCCAATTCTCTGGCATCGACAATCACTTTGGCCTAATTTTTTTTCTTCTCTCTTCCTGTATGAAAGATTCACTTAAGGAAAGAAAAAATTGATTATATAGAAAAACTGGTGAGACTCATTATGTGTGAGCTTTTATCAAACCCATGCTGTGAACTAGCTAGATTTTACTAATAATGATAGGGCTTAGAATTTTCATCAATACTTGGCTTAACTGAGAATCTCTAGGACCTGTTCAGCCTGCTGGATGTTCTTCAAGTGAGCCACAGTCATCTGTTCATCAGTCCTCAGCTATTCCTGAAGAAGCATCAGGATCTGCAGCTTCTGCATTCATCCTTCTCGTTTCTTTTCCACTTAAATTATGCATGGTGGTTGGTCATATGTATCTTTTTCATTTCTATGGTTTCTTTCTTCAGAAATAGCAGTAGTCAGTTCTTTTCCATAGCTGAGCTTTCAGGTAATCCTCCATTTCTTAATAAAATGAAAGGGCATAGTGAACATCTAGTTTGTTTTATTATCCTTGACTTCTTCCCAGCCATGAGGAGAAGTCATTCCTAGAAACTACCAATTCAGCTTTATTTTTCTAGTTAAAAAACAGGAAGAGGAAACCCCAAGTTCCAAAAACTACTCCTTTTAGAAGGAGCTGTCTGTCTTCAGGTGGAAATTACTTTTGATTATTTGATATTTTAAATGTCCTATAAGCATGAAGTGATTGACTTCATAGCTGCCACTTATATGCGTAAAATTAATTAATTTTACAGAATACTCTTAAAAAAATAGTTCCTTCTAACATCTTTCATATTATTTTTTCGAGACCTTCACACCCATATTGTAAGCTTGCTGGAATGACAGCTGTAATTTCCATGAATTGCCTGTTGTCCTGGTTTGGGCCCAAAAA
>VZTY01021959.1:18968-35344 GCA_013400935.1 Turnix velox
CCTATTTTACCTCAAACCAGGACACCTGTTCAGCCCACCCCACACAATGATTGCAATCAAAGGTTTAATGCATCTATATGCTGTCATTGTTCCTTGAAATAGATTTTATATTGCATCTTTTACAAAAAAAAAAACACAAAAATACTCTGTTTCAGTCAGAAAGTAGGTCTGGGTCTGTGATAGGATGTGCTTGTATCGGTTCAACCTGCAAATGTGTAGCCCTGATGATGAAGGGATTGGAGCATCTCCCCTATGAGGAATGGCTGAGGGAGCTGGGTCTCTTTAGCTTGGAAAAGAGGAGACTGAGGGGGAACCTCATTAATGTTTATAAATATGTAAAGGGTGAGTGTCAGGAGGATGAAGCCAGGCTCTTCTTACTGATCTCCAATGATAGGACAAGCGGAAATGGGTACGACCTGGAATGTAGAAGGTTCCAGAGAAATGTAAGAAAAAACTTGTTCACAGTGAGGATAACAGAACACTGGAACAGACTGCCCAGAGAGGTTGTGGAGTCTCCTTCTCTGGAGACATTCAGAACACACCTGGATATGTTCCTGTGTGACCTGGTCTAGGTGTTCCTCCTCTGGCAGGGGATTTGGACAAGATGATCTCTTGAGATCCCTTCCAATCCCTGATATTCTGTGGTTCTGTGATTAGGGCAATTTGAGAGTAATGGTCTGTGCCAGTAGGCTTTTTGTCTGCAAATGATTAGTCAGTAGCAGAAGCACTGCATGAGTTGATTTAGTAAGACTTTTCATCAAACTTAAGGGAAAGTTCAAGTTGTGAAGAGCTTAATGGGGTACTTGTTAGGTCAGATAAACAAGGAAAAGCTTTGTGATGACAAGTGGAAAATCATCTCTTCTGCACATTTGAAGAATGATTATGCTACTGTACATTAGTTAGCGATTTCTTTTTTTCTGAACATGCATTGTATTCATGTTCAATTGGTGTTGAGCTTGATTAAATATGACAGAGCCACGGGCTTTCATTTCATGAAAATTCATGTATTTTCTTAGACTAGAAAATGCAGATTTCTATGATATATCAATGCAGCCTGTGTGCATGTTTGTTATATAGGAGGAAGTTTTTATCCCTGTAATTTTCCTGACTGAATCACAACTGCTTTCCATTTAATGTTTATGAAGATGAAGGTACACTGTGTGAATGTTCTAAAGGCATTTTAGAAGTTCTTTTAAAAGTCATCTTCCAAATGTGAATTTGTCTTGTATGATGTATTTCAGTAATTAAAAATTAATATACAAGAAAAACACATCTTCCCCAAACCTGTATTGCCCTGTGGAGGTGCAGCTGAAATGCAAAGGGAGCTGAGAGTTCAATCTGTTCTCTATCCTAACCTGTTGGTGCTAGATATTGCAAGTGGGGTGCATACTCCTTGTTTTATTGTCCAGGGGAAGAATTTGCAATATTTTGTTTATTTATAAGTTAAGATGAGAGTCATTGATTGGCTAAGTGAGAAATCAGTTGTCATCTGTCAGTGGAAGTAATCATACAAAAAGACCTTTTTCACAAATACAATTCAGAAGACCTGAGGAAGCTGGAAGTGCAGAGACCTTTGGGGTAATAGTGGGGGAAGCCCTTCCAATACATGTTTATTCAAGGAATGGGAGTCATTAAAGGAGTTTCTACTATTAGAACTTACAATGTTTTATGTATCTTTTGTTCATAATGTAACTCCATAAAACCGAAACAAATAGACTTGCCCATTTGCCTGTTGTAAAGTAGGAAATGGGTCCATGTAATGGCTATAATGTGTCATTGAAACCAGATTTTAAAGCAGTTGAATTCCAAAATAATGTTATAAAAATTGCGTCAGATGAAAAAATAGTATTATGTATTATGCTATAGCAACAGAAAACATAGGCTTGTTTTTTCACTTGGGATCATATTGCTGCCTGTGGAGTTTGGGGAGGCACAGGAGGAAGCTTATTTCCTAACACATAGTGCACATTCAGGAGGTGAGAAGAATGTCTTTTTTTTGTCCATCTGTGTTCCCATGACTTTTTCAAAGAGCTGAAGTTTGGTTAGGTTTTCCTGGTTTGAATTTATTTGTTTTCCAAATAAAATATTAACAAAGTGTTCACCTTTTTCTTGGCTTTTCTACCTTAACTGTTTGGTAGTTCAAATTTTTGAGTCTTGAACTGTTCTCTGACAAGCTCTGGTAAAACTTTAGTAGCACCCATTATGGAAGAAACTGAGAGGCTGGTTTTGGTGTGGGGTTTTTGTTTGTTGTTGTGTTTTTGGAAATTTTTTTGTTTTGGTTTTGGTTTTTTTTTTTAATTACCATAGGTTCCAGCTTGCAATGTGAACTTTCAGAAAATTCCAGAGCCAGGTGAGATTCACAGTGGTCCCTGTGCTACTTGGAGATGCTGCCTGGAAGGTGGGGCAGGCTCACTTCTCAGAGTGAGATGAGAACATGGAGATCTATTATAAGGAATCAGCTTGTGACTACAGTGCATGTCTAATAACTCCTTGAATGTAAATAATTTGCAACATAGCTTTATGTGGATCCAGAAATGGGTTATATCTTGCTCTACTAGTGCACATATTCTGTTTTATAGGGTTAGTGCATGCAGTTATCATTTGAGAGCATGGATTTCTAATTCTGACAGGTGTCATCCTCAGTCCATAGCATTCTTTCAGATATATCATCTTCCTAACAGACAGAATCATAGAATAGTTTGGGTTGGAAGGGACCTTTAAGATCACCTAGTTCCAACTCCCCTGCCATAGGCAGGGACACCTCCCATTAGGTCAGGTTTTTCTCGGTGCCTTGTCCGCCTGGCCTTGAACACCTCCAGAGAGGGGGCATCCACAGCCTCTCTGGGCACCCTGTTCCAGTGTTGCACCACCCTCGTCATGAAGGATTTCTTTCTTTTATCTAGCCTGAATCTCCTCTCTTCCAATATACATTCATTATTCCTAGTCTTTCCATCACACATCCTATTTAGAAGTCCTACCCTTGCCTTTCTGTAGGCTCCCTTCAGTTACTGATAATTTATCCAAAACTCCCTTTTTCAAACAACTGCTAAGAGTTAAATATGTGTTATGAACAGAAGTTGTCTTCACAACGCAAATCGTTTGCCTTTCTTTCCTTCTGTTGTAATTGCAAGGTGACTGACTGACTGTGAAATACCATGCCTGGACTAATGCATTGTCCCTGTGTAGTACCAGTGCTTCAGATTACCTTGGTGTGCATGTAGGTATTAAATATTGAAAGGTGTTTTTATGTTCTCATGTGGTGAAGCGCTGTATAAGCAAGTCCTATTTGCTGAGCCATTTGGGAAGCATGTACACACCAGTATGCCTTAGGAAATCTGCCATTTAGCCTTTGTCCTGATTTTCTCTGGCTATGATAAATCAAGTGGTAAAGAGGAACCACAATAGTGAGTGTTACTGAGAGTAAGAAAGATTGTACTGACAACACGAAGAAAATCTCCCTAAGCTCACAGATAACTTAAATGCTTGCCAACTACTGTCACTAGACCTCATGAAACATTGTTCAACCTGCTTTTCAAAGGAATTTTAAAGCAGCCATCTCTGGTGTTATGTGAAATATTATCTTTATGCCTCAAAGATTTGTATCCCGTGTGTTAAATAAGAAAAAAAAACAATAGAAGCCACTTACGAGTGTAATTATTAAGAAAGCAAGAAAATATGATGAAGAATATTGAAGACAATATTAATACTTGAAATCTACATGGAAGAAATGTTGCCATGCTAGAGAATGTAATGCAAGCAATATGAAATCTGTGCATGCTGTTGCTAATTACTGAGATAATGTAGTTATACACTTCACATTTAAAAAACACCAAACCAATTAAAAAACCCCACTTTGGGAAGCGATGATGTGCAGCTTTTATTTGTTTTCTACCTCCAGTATGTATTGTTGAACAGAGCAGATGCTCAAACGTTATACATGTTTAACCCTTGCCTTATAATGAATAATTTGGAGATGTTTTTACACTTCTGTATCAAGAACAAGAATCTTTTCCTTCAGCTGAATGCTAAATAAACCTTTCAGAGCTGGCCTAGCTCTAGAGAGAAAGTCTGAGGAAGAAATAGAGCTAGCTCTCCTTTTGGTTCTAAATTTCCTATTTATGATTTCTATGAATTCACAAATAATTGTTTGTTTATTTATTTTTACTACTGAGACACAAGTGACTGCAGCCTGCAGGCTGATTATGGCAAAAGGAGGTGTAGTTGTGGGTAGCCTATTGTGTTTCTATACCTGGTGCCATTTTATTTCAAAATGGAATTGTGCATTAGGTTCCTTCAAAAATGTCATCATCTGTTGATGTGAATAATTTTGAATTCTTCCCTCCCCTGTGAATGATAAATTATTCTTTCATGAGAGATCTAGATTATTTTAATTAATTACTCGAGGCTTGAAGTCTTTAAATTTTAAATTAAGTTACAGGTGAGTTAAGCTCTTCCCTGAGGAGCTTTTACTACGTTAGTGGTGGAGGAGGATAATATTTGGTGCATAATTCTCTAATGGGTTGTTGTATGCTGCTCCATTGAACAAGACTGCTGTTTTGCTTTTGATTTCTGGTCTGTGTCCAGCATTTCAGGGAACAACTTGGACAATTAAAAGATATCACCAGAAACATATTTTCCTGACAGCATGGAAGGGAAAGATTAAGGCCCATTGAAATGTGTTGCTTTGGGAAGTTGTTGAGGACTGCAGAAATTTAATGTAAAACTTAATGAGGCATTGATAACTACATATGTGAAAATTTTGTAGACAATGGGCAAAAATACAGAGACAGATTTATTGGTGTTCATTTCATATCCTGATTTCAGTAGGTATTCTCTTTGCTCTAATTATTTCTTGTATGTATACTTGCATTTATATATAAAACCTCATAGACAGCAAGGTAAGCTTATCAGCTGCTTATGGGCTGTGGGGATTGAACCAGTGCTTATTTTCCTGTTCTGAAGTATGATTGCTTGTTGAAGTTGTGGTAAATTTGGCTCATGTTTGGCATGTGTTTGAGCTAAGCCTGGACCAGCTTATGAAATGGGAGATAACAAACCTAAGCTGTGTTTTCCCTTGTGTGGTTGTTGCAGCCAAGCTGCAATTTAGGTTGTTGTATCTTAAGTTTTGATAAAAGATAATATGAAGTAGGGTAAAGAGTTCAGTGGTTAAAACTTTTTCTTTTTCTTTTTTTTTTTTGTTTGAAGTTGGCTTTCTTCATTGCGCCTTTAATTGAGTTAATCACTTCGAAGAATATTCTTGGAAGTTAGTTGAAGCACAGAATCAAGGGGGTGGGAAAATTGCCTTCAGCAAGGACTTTACTGAGGATGTTCTTATAGTGACTTATGGGATATCACAGTCACTTTTAAAATCCCCCCCAACCACTCAGTGTTTTTATTTTTTAAAGTGATCTTAATATTTTTTGCTTCCTAGTAATCTTTTAGAGTACTGTATTTCAATTCTTGTAGCCAAAGGCAAAGAGTAGGGTATTTGCCTGTAATTAAATTTTTCCCATGTATTTTGATTTTGAGAACAGGGTACTGAGATTAATTTATTTATTGAATTTTGCATGCCCTCTGGGCTGAATTTTTTTTTCTTCTTTTCTTACTCCCCTCTTATTAAATGGTTAAGATACTAGCCTCTCATGTAAAGAGCCCAGTTTGATTTTTTTTTTTCTGCCTCTTTGACTTTCAGCAAGTCTCTTTACTGGGCAAGTATTGGTCACTGTGCATGAACAGCACCATTTAGGGATGTGAGCGTAGACCTTTGGGAGGAACATACTGACATCCATATCTCCAAGTCTACAAACTACATTATATCCAGATTTTCCTGAGCCAACCTGGTTATACCTATGTGCAGGATTCCCAGGAAGGCAGTATAGGCAGAGACAATCTGAAGAAGACACTCGCTGAATACTTTGATATTGGGATGCAAGGGTAATGGATATTAAGAAAACTGACTTCACCAAAAGGATTATCAAACATTGGAACAGGCTGCCCAGGGAAGAGGGGAAACCTCCATCCCTGCAGGTATTTAGGAGACAGGTAGTGCTGAAGTATAGATGGTTTAGTGATCATCTTGCCAATGGCAGGTAAATGGTTGTCCTATATAATGTTAAAGATCCCTTCCAACTTGGTGATTCTAGGAAAAAAAAAGTCCCCCAGCTTTGGGCTGCTGTTTGCCAGGGTGCAAGAGCTAGAATATTGGTAATGAAGTTTGTGAAAAATTAAGAATTGCATTTTGTAATGTTAGTTTCTTGTGAGGTTTTGTGATGTAGTTGTGTATCCTAGGAGGCAAGTGATTAAAACTTGCCCATGAAATTTTGCAATTGCTATGATTCCATTTTGTTCATGTGTATGTGGGGGGTTTTTTTATTTTTTAAATTTTTGCCTTGAGCTATTGTAAAGTCTTCCATTCGCTGCTTGCAGCTGACTTGGAAAATGTTTGGGGGTTTTTTTAACTGCAAATGATTCAAGTTTTCTTTGACTGTTACAAATATAGCTAAGTTATTAATATTGAAATACAATAGCAGTTTGGGATGTCAAATATCGAAAAATTATTTACAGAAAATGTTGAAATTCATGTTGCCAAGTAATTGAGTTCTTTTTATCGACATCTTGTGATACAGAAAAAAAATCTTATTTTATGTGTAAGGAAAGTTACATCCAACCTGATTTATTTATTTTTGTGCTTCATGCACAAGTGGTCCTAACACATTTTTTGACTGAGACAGAAAGTAATCTCCAGGTAACAATATTCTGTGCTATTTTAAGAATGTGTGCTCTACTGATGATTTTTAAAGCACGAAATAATGATGACATACCATGCAGAGGTCTTGCTTGCCTGAGGCAAATGATCTGAACGCACTAGATGCAGACTTCTGTTTGCTGAGGAAGGTGTTGAAAAGGAGCTGGGTTTCATTGTTTTTTGGTGGGATTTTTTTCTGTGTTTGAGTTTGTTGATTTTTAAGTGACACATCTTTTTTAGTTTGCCTTTAATTATACTGCATTTAACTAACAGCTGAAATATTTTACACAGAATAAGAAAAGAAGCAAAGGGACTTCTGGGAAAGAATTTTAGAGCTCAATTTTGGCTAAAGTGAGGTTCAGTTGATTGCTTGATAATGGCAAGAAGAGTAATGGCAGTTTGGACCAAGAGCACCAAGCCAGGGGCAATGTAGCTTCTCAAGCAGAGGATATGGGTCCTGAGAGATTTTTTTAGTGAGAGTGAGTGGGGAATAGGAGTGTTATCACTAAATTATTAGAGAAACAGTTAATGAGAGAGGAAGGAGTCAAGAATGCTAAGAAACCCACAGATTGCAAGAAGGAAAAGTGAGAGGAGTACATTACAGAAGTTGGAGGAACAGAGTCAGGTGGAGCATGTGTGCACTAAGGGCTGGTCACAGCAAGGCTGTTGGAGGCATGTAGGAAACTATTCCATTTTGCATCTAGAGCATTCCAGTGGTTTCCAGAGGTTTTCAGCTGTGTAGTGCATTCAAAAGCTAAGCACTGTATGTTCTTCTAATGGCTTTAAACTGAAAACAGCAGAAGGGTGTATGTAGTTCAATGGACTAGCAAGTCCCTTATGGATGGCAGTTCATGACCTTTATTTGTCTTGCAGTGCACATCTGTATTGTGTGTATGTGGTCTGACACCCTTTTTCCAACATCTTTGTGTATCTGTCACCTAAAATTGGGAATAGCTACTGGCATCCTTCATGCTGATCTTCAGAAAATGTGTGATACATAGAGTCCGTGACTTTTTTCAGCTGAAGAGTTCTATGAATAATATACTAGAACTATAGGGAAGGAGAATCTTTACTAGTTAAGACTTGGACATAATACAGAAGTGATGGTGGTGTCTGAGCTTGCAAGTGACCAAGAATTAGCTTACAGCAGATGTATTTGGACACAGGATTGGCAAATGCTTTCCTATTCTGTTGGGGCTTAGAAATATTTAGTGTAATAGCTTTCCATTTTGTAGTGAAGTAACTTTAATTTTAGTTTCATGATTTGCTGAGGGATTTAATCGTTAATCTGAAATCTTGTAACAGCTCTTGCAGTTTGAATCTCCGTAACAGAGGTAATGAAATTCTGCAAAGCTTCTCCTTTGGCAAGGGAAGTTCTCAATCTTCTGGTTCAAAAGGGCTCTATGGAGGAAAAAAAAAACTTCTGTAGCAAAATGAAAGAGCAAGAAAATCCCTAAGAAATGTGAATCTCCTTTTTTTCTGGTGGACAAATGAAACCTGTACTCACATGGAAGAGTATTGTGGAAAATGAGATTTGTACCAGACTATGGGGTTAGAAATTATAAACCCATGTAGTCACCAAAGTTCAGAAGTAAATCAGACCAAATTGTTGCTTTTTTTTCCTTTTCCAATTTAGGATGAAGAACCTTTGTTCAACATAGGGTTAGTACATAAAATGAATTTATTATCTCCATATTATTATAATTTGGGTTTTTATTGCCTCTTTGGGGGAAGACTGTTTTTAAAGTGGAAGCCAAAAAAAGTACCTTTGCTCCTACAAGATGGTGACTAATGCTTTTGTGAGCTTCTAAATAGTTGACTTTTTCATGATTCAGGGGAAACTTGAAGACAAACACTTTTATTAACTGAACTGAAAATCAATCTGGGTATATTGTTTATTTTAGTTCAGAAAGCATGCAAGAAGTCTTTGGTTTTGTTGGCTGCTAAGTGATACAGTGGGATAATTTCAACATGTGGCTTGAGGCTCGTTGTGCTGAGTGGAAGGAGCAGAATTGGCCAGAGAGAAGTCTTGGGCTGTGGTTTCACAAGCAGCTGAATCAGTCTGGTGGCTGTTGCTGTTGGAAGGAAGAGATCACACTCTTCCCTGCTCTTGCTGGTGCAGGTCTACCCCTCCTGTTCTTTGGCTGTAGTGTGGTTGTGTGCTCTTCTGTGAACTACTTCAACTTGTTAATCCTGGAAAAGAGAAAAACATATGTAGTCATCATTTTGGGTTTGTTCTCTGTTGGGCTGCTCTGATTCACTGATGGAGGTTATTTAAACTCTCTAAGTAAGTGTAGGTGTATTCTCTTAAAGTGTAAGTTCCTTGGTGAGGTTGCTTTTTTGTGAAGAAGTTATTGCCTCCCTTTTTATGTCAGCAGTCTCTAAGGGCACTTTTGCCTTGGTGTTTGGAGTAACATCTGAACTTCTAAATTCTGCGTTATGTCGTGTGGTTTCTCTAATCCTCTAACATTTCTCTTTCAGTTGAGATGTAAAAAGTTTTAAGAATTCTCAGTTTCCCTCCTTGGTTCCAAAATATGGACGAATGGTCTTGCATACAGTAGTTCTCCTTTGCTGTTACTGCAGGTTGATTTTATTTTTCAGTGCAATTCTACAAATGGTACAAATAGTAGTAACAAGCCATAAATTCAGACATGCGCCTAGATTTTCTGTTTACCCTTTCATTTCTGGATCAAGTTATCAGGGAAGCACATTTATTTGCATTCCTTGTACGTGCCTGACAGAGCTGATTCTTCTCTATTTCATTATAATTTCATCTTAATACAGAGCTCAGTGTAGGAAAGGATTTGTTTTCATTTCACCTTACAGCCATGTAAGGTGAATAGGTGTCAAATATGCCTTGAATATTTTAAATAGTTTTGTTTTGGTCATGAAAAGAGAAGATTAAAGGTCTGTTTTCCTCATGGGGAAAGCCAAGGTCATGCCCAGTCAGCTCTATATGTTTTCTGAAGTTTAAATTGCCTTAGGAACTAAATACATTTCAATGATTTTTATTTTTTTTAATACCTTGTGTGAAGAATCTCAGATAAGCTTGAGATGAGAATGACTACCCTCCCAGATAGGGTAAGTGGGATGCTTAAAATCTTCCAGCTGTTTGTCAGATACTTAACTCTCAGCTCTGAAACTGCTGTGCCATCTGTCTAGCTAAAAAAGGTGCACTGAGCAAGAAGAAAAGCATCTTTCCAATTCAGATGAGTCTACTGCATCCTGTGAGATAATCAAGTCACAGATGATTACAGGAACAGTGAATTTTAAATTTTATAGGAATAGCTTCATAAAAGACATGAAGGATGAAGACTGAATGAATTCAGCTTCTGGGTATCTCAGAGGAGCAACATGATACCCTCCTAAGTTTAAAGTCACATTTTTGTCTGCTACATGAATTTATTTGTTATTCAACCTTGAATGTAGATAATGGGTTTTGTTTCATCTGTGAAGGATGCCATTTTATTTAGATTAATAGTGTTAGACATCCATTATTTTATATTGCTTATTACAAATGTCTTGTATTTGATGAATAAACATTTTTTCCTGAAATTTCTGAGGAGATCTGAATGTTGTGGCACGAAGAGAGCACACATTTTATATATGTGGGATAATTGAGTTGCTTAAAGGATGAGTACAATTCAACAAATGTGAAATGAATTAAATGTAAAAAGCCTCCGACAAGAAAAACAGGAAAGAAATCTCTTCTCCCCTAGTGCCATCTGCGGGTTACTGCTGGGACAGGCAGGAAAAGTAGAGGGACAGAAATTTGGGTGGCAATTTGCAGTGTCTGATGGAAAAATAAGAAAGTGTTGCCTCCGACAAAGCCTGATGAGAAATGGTTTCTTTGTCACAATGGGTTTTGTAATACTATAACTGTCGATTTATTTTCATCTTGTTTGTTGGGTAAGAGATACCTCACATTATGAGGTTTCTCCACACATTTTGTTTCCTGCTTCTGCAGTGACAGGTGATTTAGCCAAGTTTTTATATATTTATTTAGACTTCTTGAAAGAAATAACAATTATTTAAAACAATGCATTCACTTTGAGCCATTTTGGGGATGAATGGCCCTTTGCTTCTTCTTTGTATTTGAAAGCTGTGTCCTCAGAGAGGAGTAACAAACCCAAAATGTTTGCCTAATACTCCTTCCATTCACATTTACATAAAAGTATATATCAGAAATTCTCATGTCAATCTGCAGCTCCCCTGGCTGTGGTGTGATAAAGGAATGATTTTCTCCACAGACCAGTCAGCAAGCCAAGTGTAGACTCATGTACCAGTAGTAAGCAAATGTTTTATATGTATGAAAGGATATAAATAACAACCAAGAGGAATAAAAGTTGGGATTTTGGATGAGGTGGGAGTGTGGGTAAAATGAAGGTTATTATGATCTCTGGGAAATTGTTAAGCCCAATGAGGTTGCCATTGGTTTAAGTGTGCATGCTTGGTCTTTGGCATGTGGCTTGAACAAGGCATCTGGGGGTGTTCCCATCTGCTCTGTGAGAACTTTGCATTCCCAAAGAATATTTTTTCTTGCCTCTTGCTGGTGGGGAAACTCTCCTTTGTCAGAAGCTGACCTGACCTCAATTACTTACCTATTCATCATTTCCCTCCAGACAGTCGTAATGGGATCTGCCTGGGCACCAAGGCTGCAGTTCCTCTGAAGCTCCAGCTGGTTTAGGGTCTTGTGTGTTATCTCGGCAGTGCAGGCTGCCACTAGTTGAATCTGATCTTCCTTTCTGTGTCGACTTTCTGCGGGACAGCAAGCTGAGGTCTCGGAACTTAATCTTTAGTGTGCTTGCTGGCTGAGATTCAGCATAAATAAAAAGCTGCAGGCGTATCAGAGCCCTTTGGGGTGACATTCAAATGTGTCAGAACATCCTTTGGGACTGGTCGCTTGCTGGAGAGATAGCTCACTTTGGGACTAAGGACCTCTTCAGCCTGCACTGAGCAGTTTTCTGATAGGTCTCTGTTGTACACAGAAAGTTAATCATGTAAATTTTTGGAGTATCTTGGACTTGGGACAAATATTTCCATCTGTGTGTTTACATAGAATGGTTTGGGTAGGAAGGGACCTTAAAAATCACCTAGTTCCAACCCCCCTGCCATGGGCAGGGACACCTCCCACTAGACCAGGTTGCTCAGTGCCTCATCCAGCCTGGCTTTAAAGCACATCCAGGGAGGGGGCATCCGCAACCAATCTGGGCAACCTGTTACTGTGTCTCACCACCCTCACAGTATAGAACTTCTTTCTTATATCCAGCCTAAGTCTCCCCTCTTCCAATTTGCATCCATTACTCCTAGTCCTGCCATCACATATCCTGTTAAAAAATCCTACCCCTGCATTTCTGGAGGCTCCCATCAGGTTTTGATAAGCTCCTCTGAGGTCCCCTGTGAGCCTTCTCTTCTCCATGCTGAGCAACCCCAACTCCTTCAGCCTGTTTTCATAAGGGAGGTGCTCCAGCTCTCTGATCATCTCCAATCAAATTAATCGCAATATTTTCCCAGATTGCAGGGAAAATCTAAATAAGATACTGCTCTCTGTAAGAAGCGAAGTATTTCAATTTTGGTTTAGAATCTCTGAAGCCTGTACAAGCTGCCTAAAGCTAACCTCAGCCTCCATGCAGCAGCAGTGATGATTTCCCTCTTGTTGTAAGATAAAAGTGACCCAAGCATGTGTCATTGATTGACAATATAAATACGATTTTATTGCTTTTTAGGTATGTGCTATGGAAATTAAACAGATGAGTGCAGAAAAATGAATATAAACAACAAAGCTGTTTAGAATTACACTATTCAGATTATTTTAAGGTTATTCTATAAATCAGTGAATGCGTTAAACAATTCATAAAATTAATAAAGTAACTGGAATTGGGGAAAAACATAAAGGATTCACTCTTTGGTATTTTTATAGAAGGAAAAATTGCAGCCTTTTTTGAAAAGATCTACATACAATTCCTACATATAAAAAACCCAAATAATCAGATTTTTCTTTTTGCTCAGTATTATCTCTAGACAAAACAGAAACCCTGACACACAACAAGTGTAAAACTTTGGTGCTTTCTTTGTGATTACATGTCTACCAGGACTTAGATTTTAGAATGTCAGTATCTGAGCTTCTTGCTGTGGACTGGCTTTATAATGAGCATAGGGAAGTGAATGCTTCAGAATGTGCAATCTGTGGCATCCTCTGCTTCAGTACATTACTGAAATGATGGATGTTGTTTTGGGGAGCTGTACAGAAAATAAGTGAATGATGCACGCTGACAGTGTTTTGGTTCTACGGGCATCTTCAGCTAAAACTGTGTGAATCTCTAAAATTCACTTTATTTAAGAGGTCCTTGGATTAGTGTAAGAAAATGGATATAGAAGGGAAAGATTTCAAAGGTCCGTTCAACAGGTCCATTGAGGGTTTTGCTGCAGAAGTGGAGATCAGACATCTGATGATTGGTCCTATACTTTAGTGTTGAGAAGAGCTGAATTAAGATTCCCTTCATCCTTGGGGAACAGGTTTTTATCTTGCTCAGATACATCCACTGATGCAGAAGGGACACTGAGATGTGCAACAGATGATGGGTTAGTAAATCAGCTTCAGCCATGGAAGAGTGTTATAATCATAAGGCTGTTGTGATGATCTCCTGAAAACAAGGAAGAATCAGTCTGGCAGAACCAGAGAGAAGATGAAGCAAAGGCCTTTGTAAAGTCTTCTTTGTAAGTAAACCTTTGCTTGTTTAAACAAACAAGCTGTAGTAAAGCTATACATGTATGTGGTTGAAACACTACCTCTCTGGCTTGATTAACCTGGCATTATGTATTGTAATTATAAACTAACAGTTTCTGTATTTGTTCTTTGCTTGTATCAGGTGAAAATTAAAGTTTGGAAGTGAATTATTGCTTCTATAAGCCACCAGAGCAAAGAAAACAAATAGAAATACTTAGGTGTATGTGCACAGTGTTTGTCAAGATGAACATTAAACAAGTAGCTGCCTGGTCTTGAGTTCTCTTAGGAATGCTGTGTCTTTCATTCTGCTGGTTTTTTAATGAAAAATTAAATGTGAAAATGAATTTTTTTATGTAGATCAGACCATTATCAAAGAGTAATGGTGTGCATAAATGGAGGTGATGCTGAATGGACAAGCTATGAGAAGGTTGCCATTGGGCTTTTTACCTCCTTCACATTCGAAAAGGAATGTTCATGTGAGAGCATCTGGAATGAGATGTTTCCATACGAAGCATCAGTCCATTTCTGTTAACAGTAGTATTTTAATCTTCAGGATAATGTTGGCTTTCCTTGTCATTTGTGCCCTGTTTGTTTTGATTCTGACTGGGTTTCAAATATTCCTGGTGTTTAGAAAGCATATAGGGATTAAAATCTCAAGCAGCTGGGTGTAGTATGCAACATCAGTTCTGATTCATTTAAAAAGAAAAAGTTCTGTTTAAATCTTTTAAAGCCTAACGCAAATTCTGTTTAAATCTTTTAAAGTCTAACAAATTAGTACTTATTTGCTGTTGCTTTTTAAGAACTAAGTGAGAATCATAAACAGTTTGAGATCAGTGGAATGGTTTGGACAGAGCAGATATACTTCATTGTTTAACAGTGAAGTAAATGAAGTGTCATGTACTTTTCTTCAGCTTAACATATATGGATATAAGCTCTCTCTCAACAATTGATTTCCAAGGGCCTGGGGAGAGGAGAACAATTCCAGTAGACAAGTTCTTGTAATGAAAATATATATACTTTTAGCCAAATGATTTTCTTCAAAAAGAACTTTGCTATGAATGTATGTGCACCGAAAGGCAAGGTTAGCATTAGCAAGAGTAAAAGCAGATGCCAAAGTTGATCCTCAATTAGAAGAGCTTTCCTCTCGATTTTAAGTGACATGATTAGTCCTTCACAATGACACGGTGGGGAAGGTTTTCAGAGCAGCCTGCGAGAGTGCAACAATGAGTTCCTGCTCACAATGGCAACGGCGTAGTTCAATCCTCATGCGTCGTGCTGAATGTCTGTCACATCATGTCAATTATTAAGATGTGAACCTACTGGGCAAACCAAAGAGCAAAACTTAAAACACTTCTCAGGATAGTATTTTTTACAGCTTTTGAAAACTTTTGTATTAGCAGGGCACCGAATTTATGTTCAGGTATTTGTGTGAATGTTTTTCTTTCTGTGTCCCCTTTATATGCAAGGACTTCAGAGGGTTACTGTAGAGGTTATTAGGACTGATAATTAGTTTTGTAAGTTAGCTATACATGTATAGTCATTACTTCTTCTGTGCTTGGATTGCAGTGAATAAAATGATATTTTAAAAAATTCATACAATAGGGTGCCTATGCCTGTACAGCTTAAGTAGTCAACATTTTGATATTTCTATTCAAAAGAAAGAACATAGAAGGAGGCAGCGGATTTTTTTCCTCTTTACCCTTTCTAAAATAATTTGACAAAATCAATTATTCTTCCTTTCATGACAGTAAAAGAACTTGCCTGGACCATGAAAATTAAGTTCAAGGTTTTGGTTTCATCTCTCAGCTTCTTTAAGCCTTTTCTCCTCTCTGTCTTTAAAAAGGAAAGAGCTAACTTTATATTTTCATTTTTCTTTTTTTTTTGTTGTTATTTTAACTGGATTTATGGCTGCAGGGATCCCGCTGGTAGTGAAAGTCCTGAAAGTGAATTTGTTCTTCTAGTGTAAGGCCATTCCTCCTGACACAAATCTTTCACTCAGCTGAAGCGAGAAGCACCAGCTTATATTAGGCAGAAGATTGCTCTGTGGTCAGAAGAACCAGAGAGAACAGGAAGCATTCCCTGTATGGATTCCTTGTTAAAATGTAAACTGTAGCATTCCCACTTCCTCTTACTTTCTTTTCAAACCTCCAGGAGACCTTGTGCAATAAAGTTGTGGCCTGCTGGGATTGTGCCTTGCTGCATTTCTGAGAAAAGAGGTAACTTCATGGGAAGTTGAGTGCCTTTTAAGAGGTGGAATCAACTCCATTAGGACACCTTTTCCACCTTTTTTTACTTTCCTCCTTTTAGCATTTGGTTTCCCTGCTTTCTGTAGCACCTTCCACTGTTGAACAATTCTATATTGTTCAAAAGGTTTCTGCAGCAATTTTTCGAAAGGAAAAAGTGAAGAGCTCTGACAGAGAGCACAGCAGATTTTCTGGATTGTTGACTGCTGTGCTCCAGAGGCATGTATGGATCCACATAGATTAAAACATTTATAAAATGGACATTTCTATCTGGTTGAAGGATCCTTTTGTGGAAATATTTTTATCATCCACAAGTACCTAGATCTTTCTAAGGTTCCATTAAATTAATTTTGGTATTCATTTGGATGCAGGTTGGAGGAATATCCCATTTTAAAGGATAACCTTCACTTATAAAAATAGTGTCATTTTTGTATCCTATTTAACTAAAGAAGATAGATTTAGTCCTACAGGAGAAGAAAGCTGGGCAAACTCATGGGGGCCATTATAGTGAAAATTCTGTAATTCCTTCCTTAGTTTCAACATATATTTTCACTTTATAGTGAAAATTCTGTAAATTCCTTCCTTAGTTTCAACATACATTCAACTGAACAGCAGTGTGGGGGTTTAATTTATTTTTTTTTTGGGGGGGGGGGGGGATAAA
>VZTY01021960.1:0-21198 GCA_013400935.1 Turnix velox
GACCTCTCGAGGTCCCTTCCAATAACAATCTGAGAATCTGTGTTTTCCTTTAAAGATAATCTAGTGCTTGGAGTCTGAAGCAAATGAACACATTCACCCTGCTTCAGTTTACAAAATGGAAACTGGTTCACAGCTCCACCTAGTGAGAGAGCTCAATAAATCAAGATAGTAACCTAGGCAAAAAAAATTGTCATGTATTTGGTAATCTACTTAAGGGTCAGTTCAGATGCATTACTATTTTAAATTGGGTATAAACCAGAAATGTTTGCTCAATTTCCTTTCCTTTACAGCAGCTCTCTGTATTTTTAAATGCACAAAACTTTATATTAGTCTTAAAACACCAAGTTATTTCAATGTAATCTCAGAGTAGGGACTTCAGACTACTAACTAAAACATACACCTCAGTTAGTTCCCAAGTGATGAAAACAGATGAACTGTGAAAGAATCAGATGGATTAACTTACAAATTGTTTGGTAGTTAAGAGGTGAAATATAGAACAGACATTGTAAGACTATAATAATTTTAGGAAAGTATACCAATTAGAAGAATTAACCATACTTCAAAGTCAATTCCCCTTCACCGAAGTGAAATGGGCCAAGTGCAAAACACTCATCTGCTACTTTTCCAAATACAAGTTATTCTGTAAGAATAAGGGATATTTTCACATTTCAGAGAAACAAACCCTACTCTTTTGATAAGCAAGATATCCACTGTTCAAAAAAACAACAACACAGCAAGATTAAGTGTTCAGCATACTACAGAGTCAACAGCAAAAGCTGCAATGAAAAATTTCCCACTTTCACTTCATAAATACGAGTACACAGCAATGAGAAAGTAACTGTTGAGCTCCAAGAATTATATTTGTTTAAATAGATTGAAGATACAGTAATTTTGCACAGAGAAAGAAGATCAGAAGAATAGAGAAAATAAATGCTCTCAGCTCTCTCTAATTGGAAAACAAACTCCTACTCACAGCATAGTAGATAATACTGAAAGGTACACTTTGAATACATGAAGGAGTATCACTTGTGGCTTGAAGTTTTTATAAAAAGTTAACAAGTAGTTTAAGTGCATGAAAATACTATAGGATACTGAATGATAGAGACAGCCACAAAAATTAGTGAAGGTGTTTATTTTAAAGGGACAGAGAAAGGTCACAGTAAATTCCCAAGACAGTTGCAGTACTGCATGCAGTCTATGGTCCAAATTTTCCTTGTCAAAGGAAATACCTATTTCTAGAATAAGTCTTCTCATATTTTACACTCTTCTCATGAATGCTTTGTCTCTCTCAGGAACCAAAACAGCAAGTATGTGAAAAATTTTTATTTCCAACCTATTCAAGGTCTCTTCAGTCTGTGACTTAAATTTCTATTCTAAACCAAGAGGAGGGCAGCAGAGGGAAAAGAGAGCAATTTTACACTTCCGTCATTAAAAAACAGTGTAACAGGTATAAGGCAATTAGTCTGACACTCAAAGGGCTTGCCAACCTTTCAGGCCTAAGCGACTTGGAGAAAAAGCATGTCAGGCTGTTACTATGTTTAAGTCTGAAAGACCCAAAAGTTTAAGCTAAACATGGAGTACGAGAACAGGGAAAGCATTAAACATCCTGTCATACTACCCTGAGCAGTCAGTTGTCATACCCAAGTATCTACCACTTCAACCAGTTAATTTACATTTTGAAGAGTGGTCAATAAAATTAGTATCAGTGTGCTCAAATATTTGTATGCTGAAGCACAGACAGCACGTCTTTCTTAAAGTGAAATATTTTTCAGTCTCTCACCTACCCATGGTAACTAAAGCAGACGTTATCTGCTTTCCCAAAATAGCTGTGCTTGAAAGTCTACTTGCCCAACTGTATCAGTAGACTTCAGATCACATAAAATGGACTCACAGAAGTATTTGATCAAAGACAGAACGCAGTGCCCAGTTCGAGATTAAATGGTTGAACCTGCAAGTTTGTTTCAAAGTTCCAGAATCAAATTTTCAAAGAGGAAATTTACACACATCAATTTAGTCACTCTTTACATCTGCCATAGAAATCACATATGAATGACAAGTCAAAGAATTGAATAGCCTTTATTTTGTAACTTACCAAATGAAAAGCTTCTGGAGAATGCTGAAAACTAAGTAACATGTGGGAAAGGACAGCAAGGGCACCAGGCCTGACTAAAGGAAACCAAAGTCGATTAAAGACCTAAAAAAACCAAAAAAGCCATGTCAGTAAATCTGAACGTGAGTATTTAAGTAAAAATGAAAGCTGATCTCCAAACTGTCACTACATGCAACATCATCTCTGCAGAATAGTAACATCTGTTGCAATACAAAAGATGCTACACAATTACATAACTGTTACAAATCCCTTTCCCTCTTCAGCTTTTTATGTTCTTCTCCAACATACCAATTCAATCTTAAGCAGAGTGACATCAATGAGGATAGTAAATTTCTGGACTGCAGCTAGTCCTCTCAGCAGCGCTATCACCCATGTTTCAACATGCTGTGCCAGGGGCCAGGACAACCAGTCAATCATTCTGAAATATTAATGAAAAATTATAAGTAGAACAAAGACAAAATACCACTAATTATTATCTCTATGATATTCAACATAGTACCCAGATAGTTATGTGCTTACACAGAGATTCACAAGAAATAATGCAAGAATATCCTGGGAAGTAGCAAAATAATTTTGATTGTAGTCATCTAAGCCTGCAGTTAATGATCTATTTAATACAATCCTCCCAATAGACAAGAATATATAATAAATACTACCTATACTAATGTTACTTAAGAATACAAAACTGAGCTTTCTAGGCATTAAGCTAACATGTTTATTTTATGGCAGAAACTTACTATTGAGGGTGAAGGAGTGGCTATACCTGGGAGCTTCCCCCATGCAGCTTTTACCCCAAACCAAACCACTAAGTTCAAATTGAAAAGTAAGCTTTTTCAACTCAGAATTACATTCCCAACAGCCAATTCAAATACTCTCAGTTAAGCTAAAATCAAAGTAAAATAAAATACATTGTAGCAGTTGTTTTGGGGAATCTTACAAAGGCTGTCAGCAGCCCAAGATCTACATAAGTCTCAAAAAGAATCTCACTAGAGCTAAAGAAAAGGAATGGTGAATGCACTTAATTTGTGCTTAGTAAACACAGTGAAATATCAGCAACAGAACACAGGTATTGTATCCTTCTGAATGAAAAGACAACTTAGAATGACACTTCAGGCAGACAGATAGATTAGCTGAAGCAATTCTAAGACAGAAAATAAGGGAGTAGCAGCTAAAACATCAAATTTAGTCTTTGGTCCTCTGATACTTTAGTTGGCAATATTTGGGATTTTCTTTAATTGGCTGCAAGAAACTCTTCTTCAAACCAGATGAGGCACCAGTAATTAAGTGGAAGTAAAAGTTTTCCACCATGAGGATGGTCAGACATTGAAATACAGTAAAGCTGAGGCATCTCCATCCTCACACAAGCTATGAACTCGACTGGACAAGTCTCAGAACAAGATCTGACTTTGAAGCTGGCCCAGCTTTGAGAATGATCGGACTAGATAACTTCTATGACTGCACTCAATCCATGTAACATAATTATACAACTCCGTAATTCAGTGGAAACGGGAAGTTAGAATTCTTAAAAATTATTTTTTTACTTCAGTTCTGAAAAAGTTTTTCATCAAGATCAATTCTGTTGAAAGGCTTAATTACAGCCGAGAACTGAACAGGTTATAAGGGAGCAGCCCAATTGTCACTATCACAACAAACAGACATAGCAATTAGAAATGGAGCAGAACTAACAGCCTCTGTGCTCTTCTTAGGGATTATGAGAGCTTCAAACAGACTGAAATGGGGTTTTTTGTCTTCAGATTACAAACTTAAAAGAAAATCAGTCTCCAGAAACAACAGACATGCATTCTGGGCATATTTAAGTATCATAAACAAGCTAAAATTTACTGTTTATAATTCAGATCTGAAACTTCTAAGATACGTGCATTCTAAAGTTCACATATTTTATTATTAGGTACTATCTGCTCATAAGACAAGCAAATATTTTTCTAAAACAATCATCAGAACTGCCTTTTTAACATTCAAGCACAGATCTTACCGAGTTCCTTTTGTATTACTACAAATAAAAGTAATGGGGGAAAAAAACATGTCAACACCATAATTATTGCTCTGAATTGACACATGGCTCTAATTTTCTCACGATGTCAAATTCAGACACGCTTATTCTAAGCACCCATTCCATATACTTGTTAAAAAAAAAAATCTAGATAATTAGGCCAAAACTAGGTTTGTCCACAAAGAATTAACTTGAACCTCAAAAAGACCCCAAATCTCATAGCCCTATCATCTTTCAAGTCCCCCTCCTTAACACTCCACAGTTGGTAGGTTTGATATTTTTCAGCAGTGGCGCAAACTCCTGCAAAATTAATTTAAACCTAGTGACAATATATTCAGTTATCTTAATTAACTTCTTGGTACAGTAGTCTGTGGAGCCCTACATTAGAACCACTGTTCAAAAATATCCAATTACTGTCTTTGTATAATGTGCACCTTCAACCACACTGACTGCAAACCAAATGAAAAGCAATGCTTTTGGGTGGGAGATAGTGCTTCATGTTCCACTCCATTGGTCTTGTTATGCGATAGGTCACCTCGTGACCTCTCTAGTCAGTATAATTAAGTACTAAACTATTCAGCATTGCTACTAATAGGCTAATGGCTATCATTACAGTATGATTAACCTTGTTAAGTGAAGACTCATTCTCTGCATATTTACTAAGACAGAATTACCATCATTAAAAAGTGCTTCTGCTCTTAAAAAGCAGAGTCAGTGCTTTTAGCAGAGACAAAAGCCAGGAGAGGAAACAGAAGTAAACTTGCAGACGTGCTTTTAGAGCATCTGAAAAAGCATCAGATCTGAGATCTGCTAAATGGAGATTATACATTTTAACTGCTAAATTCTCTCTGCATTGCTTTTACTCATCTCCTGTTTGTTGCCATCAGTGACCATATTTTTAATACATAGGCAGATATTAATATTGGACACGATGATGATGAATACAAACAGAGGATGGCTATTGTATCTAACCAGACTAAGAAAATACTACAGGCTTCAAGACCTTCTGCTTCATATAACCCCAAAACAAGCAGGTCTACTATCCATATAAGTGCCTCACCATATGTATTTCTGATAACTCTGTATAGAATATTACCTGGGCAGCCTCACATAGTAATTTCTTCTGACAAAGTATCTTTTTAACCCACTCTTTCTCCTTCCTCCCCAATTGATGTACTTAAAGCATTTTACACTTCTACCAACAAGGAAAGGTCCTGGTCACACCTGCTTTTTATCTTACAAAAATTTTCAGCTTCTCTGAACAAAGACACTTGGGTGAAGGTAAAACAAGCAATATATTTGCCAAAATACTGAGTATAGCCAGCAAACTGTCTCATGGGATTTTCCTCATGAATGCTTCACATAAGGTTTCATGAGACAGCAAGCCAAGAACAGCTCAATAATGCCAAAAAGCAGCCATCCTCTGTGATATGAACCTGTGTCTAATAGAAACTCTCACTGAACAGATTCAATTTATTAGTCTTGTAATTACAGATTATTTTCCAATTTGTGTTCAACTTGAGGCAGAATGTGCAGCACCATGAAAGTTACCCTTAGGAAGTGAACAACAAGATCTCTTAA
Organism: Turnix velox; assembly: GCA_013400935.1. NCBI lineage: Eukaryota > Metazoa > Chordata > Aves > Charadriiformes > Turnicidae > Turnix > Turnix velox. The sequence goes on from VZTY01021960.1 coordinate 5,703, forward strand.
TTTGCAGTCACCAAAGCCCTGCTGATTCTTGTCAGGAGACCTTGTTGTGCCTGGAGCTCTACATCTCCTCGGAATGATGCAAGCCTGATGACAACATTGTCACTTGGTGCTCCTGACATTCCAGCTGCTTTATCCTCTTGACAATTACTACTCTAAGCCAGGAGAGACAAATAAATAAAAAGGGTTGCCAGACTAACAAAAAGAAACTGGATACAGTGTTGACATGATAATATCTACAAATAAAAACAAGGACTACTGAAAAAGCTAGTTCATGAAAAAGAACTAGAGACTCTTAAAAACAAGTATTACTTCAAAGAATGAACAAGGCAAGTGAGTTTACAATGCTGGCATTAAGAAATAGCAGTTATTTGATAATGGCAGCACTTATTATACTCTAAGCTCAGCACTGCATTATCTCCCTAAACAGAGACACACACGGAAAAGCCATTCCAAAGCTACAATTATACAATCACATTGTGTTGAAAAAGTTAACACAAGTAGTAAAATTTGGCTAATGTGAAAATTTATCGATAGCACATTAGTAGCATATCCTCCTGAATTCACAAATCTTCCAGAATTTCTCAGCTTTCAATTTCAGACTGGGCATACCACTTTTTTCAAATCTGTTCAGTCAGGCTTTCATGTTCTGAACAGTATGTCTTACCCCAGAATACATTATTAATGCAGTTTCTTCTCACTGATTACGTTCTCAAAAGAAATATGATTTCACAATTTAATGTAAATAAAAGGAATATCTTAAGTGTGAAAATTTCACCAAGATTTGCAACCACTACACTACACAAATGTCTAAGTATTAAATTACATTCAAATAGATGTGGTTAAAAAAATACTACCAGACATGAAATTCTTTTAATTGGAAGACTTTTAAAAGGTTTTCTTTTAAACAGACTATTAAAAATTTATGTTTTTCTACCCATTAGCATTCAATAACAGGCTTTCAAAAATAATTCGAAGAACTTAAAAGTCTATCTTTCTCCACTATCATCTTTCCACACCTCTATTTTTCACATATCTGAAGATGCTAAGATTCCAATCTGAATCACAGCCTGTCATCAGTGCTACTCATCTCAGTGCTTACTCATGTTTACATTAGTGATGAGAGCCATGATATCTGATTGTTTTTATCATTCCTATTCTTCTATTATTCAAAGAACATCCAAAAAATTTCCAGAGGCTTCAGTGGGGATGGAAATAGTAGGATTCCTGGGGACAGCCTCTAAGAAGTTAAGAGGATATTAGATAGCAAAAAAGAAAAAAAATCCCTCAAAATTAGCAGTAAAACTCATTTCTAAGTATGTCCAATCTTCAGAAGAGATGATAGGTAAAGAAAACAGGGAGAGCATCACTCTGCTGCTTGGAAAAGCAGAAAAAGCTGATTTTTGAGAAACAAGGCTTATTTCTCAGGTGGACTGTAAATCCCATGAAGTTTTCTATTTAAGCTATCGCCCATAAGTTGGGTGATCTAAACAAGATGTCATGTAAAAGGAACACATTCATATTCCTTTCAGTTTTTATTTAACCCTCCTCCTCGTGCACTCAAAGCAGCACAAGAAAGAACATGCATTAACAATAAAGACAGTAATCTTAAGTTGAAACTATACCAGTAACATCTACAGCATCATACAATATATTACTTTAACAAGTTGAAGAATGTATCTTGAAACACCATTATAAAAGGAGGTAGTTTCCATTAAAAATGAACAAAGAAAACCAAGTGAAAAATAGCTTCAGAAAAGGCAAGAATAAGACTTTCCCCCTCTTTTCCATTACCTGCACAGAGCTTGAGTCATACTTGCATCTTTCACATTTGGATCTGTAGTAAGGCTCCTGATGAGTACAGTAATCATTTGCAATGGTATGTGCTGCACAAGACTTGCCAGTGCAACAGAAGGTTCAAATGAAGTATCTGTAATAGTCGAACATGACAAAACAAAGAAATAAGAAGAAAATCCCATAGAGAAAATAAGCTTTTCTACCTCACAGTTTCACTCTGTCTGTAAAGTCCCGCAACAAATAAGTTTATCATACAACTAACAACGCAGCATCACAAACTAAAACAAAATACAAAAGTTTCAATGGATGAAGCACAGTGAATAGTGCTGAATTACAAACTCCTTCTGTTCACTTAATATCCATGTAAAAAGCAACAACCTGACAGCTTCCTTCTCCACCCACAGGGGAGCTAAGAAGTAACATACAATATCATACTTGATGTTAAGCCTGGGGATTTAGTGCAGCTGGTATTTCCCATGTCCTTGTCTACTCATCAGTTACGGCTGGAAACAATGTTCAATTTGCTAAGTGCCTCAACAGCAAAACTACTTTCCAATGTGAGCTAATACAATACTTCATAAGCCTACTATGGTCAGAGAGCCTATTTATACTTGCATCTAGACTTCTTGAGCAGTGAATCAAGTTCTATGTATTTCTTGCATCCACTGCAGTTTTGTAGACAAAGCAGTTCCAAGACCTAACGCATCCCACTGGAGAGAGCAAGGAGGAAGAGCAACTTTCCACAATAAGAGCTTTAGTTTTCATAAAAGGATACCCAGAACTCTGTTCAATTTTTTTTTAATTCAAGCGCTGCAACAGAAGCTTATCTACAGAATCCACTGTTTTATAACTAATAAATTTTCATCTCCCCTCTAGCTTCTCTTTGCAGAAAAAATAAAGGATCTGCTCTCTCAACAGAGAGAAAGTTGCATTTCAGCACCCAGGAGAGAAAGCAATGGTTCCAAGGCAACATCTGCAAAACAACCGATGCTGGCAGTTGGGCTTTTCCTACCATTCTCCTCACTTGCCTACATTACCCCACATCCCTCCGGGCTCCCTTGGTGCTCACCGGCAGCAGAGATGATGGCAAAAAGCTCCTGCAGGGAGGGCAGCAGGGTATCGGGCTCAGCCTTCCAGACGCTCCGTAGCAGCCCACTGACCTGAGTCACTTGCGAGACATAGAGTCGCAGCTCGGCCTCCCGACTGCCCTGGCTCTGGAAGTGGGCGATGCTTCGGACCAGCTGCTGGCAGAAGGCGAGGGAGAGCTTTCTGCCGCGGGGCAGGCACTGGGGGAAGTCACCCAGCAGCTGACAGAGACGGGCGCAGAGCGGCGGGGCCGGTCGCTCGCACACCAGCCGCAGGGCTTCCACCTGCAGCAGCTCGAACAGCTCCAGCACCGAGGGGCAACTCATGATGAGGCGCAGCCCCGCCTGGATGTAGTCCAGGATGGCAGGGTCGCGGTTGCTCAGCTCACCGTAGCCGCGCTGCAGGAGGCCGAGGACGAGCCCTCGGTTGAAGAAGGCCTCGAACTCGGCCCGGTGGTAGCGGCCGTAAGCCTCCAGCACCTGCCGCCCCACCTGCCGCTGGAAGGGGTCAGGTCCCTGCAGCACCAGCCGGGTGCTGAGAGCGAACATGGCGCGGCACTGCGCCTGGCTNGGCGGAGGAGGCCGCCGCCGCCGCCTCACCACGGCCTTCCCTCCGCCCCGCCGTTCTATGCCGCCTGGGTGAAGGCGGCGACCTCTCCTTGCCGCCCCACGCCCGGGAGGTGGCAGCGGCGGCCCCGGATCCCCCGGCCCCGGCAGCGCCGCGGCCGCAACAGCGACCGTCGAACGCTCCCCAGCCGACCCGGAAGCGCAGCGGAACAAACAGGAAGCCAGCACGGGAGCACACCGCGCACGCGCTGAGGAGGGGGCTGTCGGCGGGGNGGGACGAGCTCACCAGCCCCTCCAGGATCTTGTCCATGGCGGCTGCTCCAGGCGCATCGGCCGAGCGGCGGCGGCGGGCCGGCCCAGGCCGCGGCGGAGGAGGCCGCCGCCGCCGCCTCACCACGGCCTTCCCTCCGCCCCGCCGTTCTATGCCGCCTGGGTGAAGGCGGCGACCTCTCCTTGCCGCCCCACGCCCGGGAGGTGGCAGCGGCGGCCCCGGATCCCCCGGCCCCGGCAGCGCCGCGGCCGCAACAGNAATGGGGAGCCAGGGCGGGGCACGGGAGTGGCGGCAGGCCGGCCGGCTGGGCTGGGCTGGCGGTCGTTGGCTGGGAGAGAAGAGGGGAAGTCCTTTCAGCCTGAGGAGCTGTCAGGAGCCGCATGATTTAAAGGGATATGGTGTTTTTAAAAGAACTTAAGGGCCCGCCGCTCTCTTGGCCGCTCCGTCTGCAGTCACAGGGGTATTCTCCTGTGGTGGGGCAGCAGGCAGGCCCGTCTGTCCTTCCTTCGTGCGCAGCCCCGTCATTTCCTCCTGGGACTGACCGTTGTTGCCTTGTTTGTCACTCGGGTTCACCTGGGAGCACAGCTGTGACCAGCAGCATTTCTGAAGAGAAGCCTTTGCTGTCTAACTGGCGGAGTAGCAGTCACTGGTCAGTCACTAATCTACGTGTGCACACGCTGGGAGGGTGTTCCCATCCGTATTTAAGCCTGCTGTTGCCTTATTTTCACCCAGTTCAGCTTCGCTTTCTGACACACGAATTTTGTTAGTATACTTTGCATTTTCATAGCAGAATACATCTCCAGCATGAAAAAAAAAAATAGTTACTTCTTTCTGAGGACTGAATGTTACATTCTGAGGAGTATGTAAGAAAAAAAGGTCACAACACTGAATTAAAACTATTAAGGACTCTGGAAGACAAACTCAATCAAATAAAATCCTTTAGGCCAGCTCACTGGTCATGTAAACTTGGTGTGCTGGCTCTCCTTGATTCTATCAGTACTCAGTAGTCAGATATGTGGCAGACTAATACCTGTAATACAACATCAGAAAAGTGTAGAAAACAAGCCTAATGAACACCCAGATTTATTTGATGTGCAACAGGTGCAGAATCTGAGCTGGAGTTTATTCTGTTAACCGATACTATTAAATTAAGGGCAACAAAAAATACCCTCAGACCTTTCAGGGACAGCTGTAAGATACAACAGCTGACAAAATGCAAACTATGAAACAAAGTTTGGAGTTAACTTGAAAATTGAGTCCACTGTTTCAAAGGTTCACTTGAAGTGCTCAGATAACTTCGACTTTGCTCTTCTGTGCTCCAGTTTTCTATTTACAGATGTAAGCTTTAGTTCGGAAATCGCTGTGCACAAAAAAAACCCTGCAAGCACTGAGTCATTACATTTCATTATAAATTGTGTTAATCAAGAGCTTTTCTCTGAGAACTTTACAAAGGTCAGAGACTGTTGCCACCATTATATGAATTATTTAAATTATCTTCATAAAGTGCACAATAAAGGAATGTTATCTAAATTAACTTTTTTTTTCCTTTCAAAAGGACTTTGTAGTTAATATCTGTAAAAAATTAACCTTGAGGAAGGTGCTGAATTATGTAGTTTGTACACCTGTGGAGCTTTATGCTTCACTTATTGTGATCTGTACTAGGAATGTTTAAATTTTCTAAAGCTCAATAGTACAAACTCTCTTTTTAATTTTTTTTTCAATAGCTCTGTTTATGGTGTCTTCTAAAGCCAGAGGGGAAGAGGAGTTTACTCAGGAGCCCAACCACAACTCTAATGTAAGGGAAAGGTCTGAAATCAGGATACTCATATATGGAACAAGATAAAATGAGATCTTGTCTGGAGAGGGTATCATGCAGATAATGAAAAGAGAAATAAAGTTTGGAGGTGTCAGAAGCTGCAAAGATGCTCAGATATGTCAGGGTCATGGGAAAGAGAATGAAGGACAAGAAATGGAGAAAGGCAGGTGGTATGGCAGGCTCACGGGCCATATAATGGGTAGGAAAAACAGAGGGATGAAAAGAGGACCCGTTGCCATGAGCAGCAGAGAAGTAAATTAAATGGTCATCTGAGAAGCTGGAGACATACAGATGTTGAGGGTGGTGAAACACTGTAACAGGTTGCCCAGAGAGGTTGTGGGTGCCCCCTCTCTGAAGGTGTTTAAGACCAGTCTGGACAAGGAACTGAGCAACCTGATCTAACGGGAGATGGCCCTGTCTATGGCAAGGGGGTTGAAACAGATAATCTTTAAGGTCCCTTCCAACCCAAACTATTCTGTGGCTTGCAGGCACATGAAGATATGGGAATGCAGAAAGCACAAGCAGCTGAGATCAGCAGGATCAGCAGCTCCTACAAGCTATGAGATCAAAGGTCTGAGTAGGTTTTCTGTCCTTTCTGAGCAGGTGCTCTGTCCTTTGTTTACATGACATTATGGATGGCAGGGGAGGTAGTGCTTGTTGCTTGGGATGAGGAAACAGTCTTCCCAACAGTCCAGGTGCATTTTTCCTAGCAGCATGGTCTTAGCATTTGTGCCAGAGATGAGTCCATTTCTGAGAAAGAACCATAGATAGGTCTGAAAACCTACAGCTCCAAGAAAAACTAAAATTGATAGCTGTTGCTCTATAGTTGGCAGGAGGGTAAGGTACCTCTAGCATAGGAGCTTAGAAATAATATTTTTATTTGCATCTTCCTTGTTTAATTAGCTTATTTCAAGCAATAGAACTAGCAATGAAAAACAAGTGGTTAAGAGTTATGTCTAGTTGGTTGAGTCACTGGCTGTGATTATGACCTCAGAGCTAAGAATAACTGATCTGTGGGGATGATCCTGATTACAACCTTACAATTAGATATGTGATTATTAATATATAATTATGAGCTAAATTTTGGAGATCAGACTATTTTCTGTGAAATCTAATTACTGAGTTGTGACAAAGTGAAAATTAAATTAATTCTTCATTGAATGAAATATATCTAAAAATACAAAAGTAAGAGAAAAGCCCAGTCAGGTTTCATCAAAAAGAAAATTTATTGGCAAACCTGAACAATAATTGCTCCTGTTGTGAAGCAGCTCAAGGTTAACCATGGAGGCATCTCCTTAACAACTCAAAATGTTAAAGACAGTAAGGCAGAAAGGAAACTCTCTAGTAAGAATCCTGGATTAAAGATACTCTCTCAGCCAACACACATTTTATCCCTTATGCATGAGGTGGCTGCTTTGCAGAATGAAAAGGGGAAGGCACAGAAAAGGCAAGGGAACCACCCTTAGGGCTGGTGAGACTCTAGATGCAACATCTGCCCATTTCTTATGCCAACCAGGAGCAGGTCTAACATGCTGAACTTGCTGCTGATGTGCAAAGATATCCACATTGCATGTACGGTGAATTTAGCTCCTTGAGAGATAGGATCCCAGTATGTGTATATATATATATATGTATATATATATATATACATATGAGCAGGCTGAGACAGTTGAAGTTGTTCAACATGAGCTCTGGGAAGAACCTATTTCAGCACTCCAGTACCTAAAAGGAGCCTAAATAAAAGATGGGGGGAGAACTTTCTATCAGGGATTGTAGTGATGAGGGGTAATGATTTTAAATAGAAAGAGGCAAGACTTAGATTAATATTAGGAAAACATTTTTTACTCTAAGAGTGATCAGATTCTGGAAGAGACTGCCCAGAATGGATGCCCTGAAGGTGTTCAAGACCAGGCTTTGAGCAAGTGTCATGGCAGGGAGGTTGGAAAAAAATTATCTTTAAGGTCTTTCCAACTCTAATGATTTTCCAATTCTATGATTCCATATCTCCAGTATTTTCAGGGTGCCTGACGTTGAATATCACATGGCTTGGCTGTATGATTGCATGACTGCTAAATCAAGTGCAAGACAGGCAACAGGAGCCCCTGGGTAGATGGCGAGCAGGCCTCCCTTTTTAGTCACGACTTGCTGTTAGATCAGTTTGACTGTAACATGAAACTGCACCATGAGTCAGGAGCTTCTGAGCACTAATTGTGGCTTTGATATCAACTCCATTGGTGGCAGCAAGCAGCTTATTTAACTCCAGGGTTGGTATCTGTCAAGTTTTAATAGGAGTGGCTAAGTACTTGAGAGCACTCTAATGCTCAATTAGATGTGTTTACCAATTATTAATTACTTTAATTTTCAAAGTGTTGATTAAAAATGCCTGAATGTTGAGTCATTGTGTTCTAGTTGCGCACTGTCACATGTCACAAAGTTTCATTCATCCAGTAAACAGGGCACAGGTTTGTTTATCAAAAAATCAGGACACCGCAGTATGTGGCCCCAATGCAATATGGAAATTAGTTATCATGATGCAATTCCGTATTTTTTAGGAGGGGAGCTTTGATTTGAAAGAGCTGTTGTGTTTCCTGTGGATACAGTTTGTCATGATTCAGTTTTGCATATCTAATATTTATATTTGACATGTCAGGGAGCAACAGCTGACCAAATGTGACTTTATTGCTAATTGGTTTTCCTGTTGTAACAGAAAGATGTTGCAGAGATAGAATTTGGGATTTGGAAGACTTGTGTAGTAATTGCCTTGAATACAAGGGTTATCCGTAGCTTCCACCAATTAACAGGCTATTAACTGCTGTGTTTAATGGCTGCAGTCCAGCAGTAGTCGGTGATCTAGACAGCTCCTCAGCATTCATGTGGGGCCAGAAAGGCAGGCACATCTGCATGAGATAAATGGTTAGACTGCATCTGCAACTTTGAATTTCCAGGAATAAGCAGGTTCATGGTTCAGCATGGCTCAGATTTAGTTTGTCTGAAATACTGTATTTAGACTCCAGGTTTCTTTGCTAGATCCATCTACCTTTTTTACCAAGTGCTCTGTCTCAGGAAGGGTTTTGGACAGTCCACTGTGATGAGTTATTTTGTATTTCACTCCTTTACTCAAAAGGACAACCAGAAAATCTTTTTACAGTATCTATCTCTCAAATCTTCATTACATGAATAAACAGAATTGCTTGTTATGAAGCATGTTATTTTCACTGATGTCTCTTTGCACACCCTGAAGAAAGAGAATATACATAGTGAAATAAATGGTAGTTAGATTGATATTTTGACAACTGTGCGTTGGACTCTACTTAATGGTTCTTCACTTATGTCTTTGTGAAATTTAGAATTACATTAATGAAGTCCCTCATTGCTCAGGAAGGTTTAAGGTACTTAGCCATTTACAGCATCAACCCAGAGGCAATGTATTTCCCAATAGTTCATGTTTCACCAGTAAGATGTGCATATCTTTTCAAAGCCCTTACAGTCTAAACAGTGAACTTTTGGGTACTCCATATCTCTTCCTTCTCTTGCACACCACAAGATATTCACAGTAAATGTCCCAGATTTTAAAATTGACATAAACTGCATTGTGTTTGAGATATGTAAGGCTAGAATATGAGTTACGGCAAAACCCCTTGAATTTGTACAGTCCTTTATCTATTGTGCAAATGCCTGTTTTGCATGCATATATTTGCAATACAAATACAACTTGAGTTCATATGAAAATGTGGCATTATGTAGGAATTTATATGCAATGATACATACTATTTTCAGAGAAAGAATTTGTAATGATGATCATCTCTTTCAAATATAGTCTGATCTGAAAACAAGAAAAGTCATGCCTTTATAAAGAACTTCCACTGAGAAATGGTGCATTTGATAAAATTCAGATACCTGCTGAGGAAATAGCCTGTTTATAGAAATTGAGTTATACATCAGCCTAGATATCTTTCAGAAAGTAATAAAAGTAGATTGCCTGCAAGGTCATCTATGACTCAGAAATTAGACAGAATATAGACTGTGGAAGTCAGCTGTAATGCTATGGCAGAGAACAATGCATAGTTCATTGAATCCACCTCCAAAAGATGCATCAAATATCACACCTTTCTCCAGAAAGAAAAGATTCAGCAGGTGAAAAAAAATATTAAGCCTTGTACTTCATTGCATATTATGCACAACTGACTTACCAGGTTTTTCACTCTGTGCAACTTCTAAAATTTTAGTGAACTGTTCAGTAGCTGCATAAAAATCCAAATAGATATATGTTCTAATTTGTAAAGGTATGACAGCATACTTCATGTAGAAAAGTAGCAAGTTTATCTTAAGTTAGATTACTCTTTTTTTTTTGTCAGTTTTTAATGAGACACTAGGCAGAACTGCTGCTAAAATCCTTAGAGCCATTGGCTGACACTTGGAATGTCTGCTGCTTAATGAAGGAGTAAATTGTTTCATAAATCTCCTATTTTTATTGCTGTTTTAAATGAGGAGTGAAAATCACACTTCAAACTCACAAGTTGGTTCTGTCTCCTTCTTCATGTGTTATCCTCGTGTATTGTAAAAGAGAGTAAGTTGTTCAAGACCAAATATCAAAGATGTTCCAGCTATTAGATTTTCTGGATATACATGTTATGGATGACAATGAAGACCAAATGCACCACATGATTAGAGTGCGGAGATTTGCCAGTATGAAAAGATGTATACATCCAATGAGGAATCGCACAGTTTTGTGTACCCTTTTCTAGATGTTACTTTACTTTCATGAAATTTTTATTAACCCAGCATTGTGGCTTTTATGAAATCCTTTGCCCTGAGCTAACAAAACAAAATGTTTCATTGTCTGCTTGATAATGTGGTACAAAGTAAGTCTTATTGTTTTCAGTGGGACTACTGTAATGCTCAACTGGTCATCATTGCCTGCGACTTTGCAGCCATGATATCTGTACATGTGCTCACCCCAAGTGAAGTAATCCACTCCACTATGCTTGCTGTCTTGGTTTGTGTCTTGTTTTGCCTTACTTTGCTACAGCACATAAGATCTGTGCACTGTTTTTAAACTCCGAGATCTTGATCCTTTTCTTCTCGTAGTCTTTGGGGTATTGGTTTGGGTTTTTGTTTTTTTATAGCATACATTTTCTCTTACCTTCATAAGGCTGTCATTACCACTGGTCAGGTTTCATAGATTTTATGGACTATATGACTTCCTTTGCTCTAACTATTTTGTCAAAGATTAAGCATTGGGTTTTCCCAGGATCTGAGAATTTTGTCCCTGGTCCTAACTGTGATTTTTCTTTCTCCGCTTAAGCCATCAAAAATCCAAGATGGGTTCATCAGTTTTAAATGAGTCATAAACTTCTCTTGCCTTCTTTTTTTTTTATCTCTGCTTAAAATTATACTTCTTGGACCTTAAGGCAAATTTCAGATATCTGTGGTTTCACATTAGCTCCCTTTTGACCCTTGACCCTGGTGCTTAGTTACTTACAGCTATATAGCAAATCACTGTTTAATTCTTTCATTTTTAAAAGAGTGTCACTGCTGTTAAGTCCCACCTCAATATTTCCTCGATTATTCTCACAATATTCTGAATTATTCAGTGAACTCTGTGTTAGATGTGTATGACAGAGGTCCCTTTTGTCCTCAGTCATTATTCTGACTGCATCTAATCTATATTTTGTGGTGGAGGTATCCAGCTTTGTTTCAGCCTCAGCAGGTATGTCTGCAACCTGCCTTAAATAATAAGCAATGCTATCTTTTCACTCACAGGGACAGAGCTGGGCTGCTGTTGCTTCTGACACTGGAATTTGGTTTCCACCAGTTCAAGCATCTCTGCACTATGATTTGTTGTGGGATAGATAGGTCTGTCATTGCACAAAGAAAGACTCTGTGATCAGGTCAAATTTGCTTTCAGAGCCCTCCTGCGCTTATAGCATTATGTCTCTGACATTTCCACCTCTGGTCAAACTCAAGTGAAATCAGCCTTCTCTTACAATGCTTATGATGAGCAAGAGAAGGGAAGCCACATGGATGTGACAACACATGCCTTGTTTCCTTGCAAAACTAAGCAGAGATGTAAGACTTCCAGCTCAAGCAGTTCCAAAACATTACATACAAAGGGATCATATACAATAGATTAGTTCATCCAGCAATGAAATACTGGGTAATGAGGAACTCACTAGCTCTGGACAATAACAAGGGACAGAAAATAAAGACTTACTTTGTGCAAACATGAAAGCATGTTTAATGAAACACAGATCCGGTGCAGGCCCACTAGCATAAATCCTTCAAAATCAAGGACAGCATAAGAAGTGCATGATGTTGGTCTTGTGCAGACATCCTCAAAGATTTCACACTTAATCAAGCAGATCACAAGGAGTAATTTAGCCCTAAGACACAGTGTAGACACACTGTGGTAATCAGAATGAACAATTAGTTTCTATCTTCTGCCAGAAATATCAATGCCATTTTATTTTTAAGAGTTTGTACAGCTGCAATTTACCTATTAGATTGTGAGGCTTTTGGCTTTTTTAATTCAGCTCCAACATTTGAATCCCTAGAGGAATTTTTAGCTACGTAGTAATGTATCTAATTCTGATTATTTTGGTTTGGAGTCTGTGATAAAATTCCAAAATAAGACAGCCTGTCCATATTTTGACAGATTGTGCAGTGTGGCATGCAATAATTCAAATATGTAATAATAAACAGGGCTGTAACCAATTTTTTAATTAGAATTGCTGAATTCTTTAGTAAAAATTTGTATCACTAAGAACATTTTCAGTACCTCAAACTTACTAAAGATCCATGAAAGAAAGAATTCTGGGATATAGAAAAGCAATGCAGGATCAGATGTATACTCTGAAATGTGAAACTATGTAAACACATTTTTATTTGGACTCTGTTTTAAATTTCAGCACAGATGGAGCCTGTGATAATTCAATAGCAGTGGTATTTTGTCTTCGTCTTAAACCAGGATCTGACATGTTCTTCACTTACAGTAGCTGATGAGGGGAGCTTAGGTTAATGTGTAAAATAATTGGTTCTCTGAACAGTTGGGCACAATCTTAATCAGTTCCAGTTTCAATATCAGATTTCTTTTAATCAGAGGGAAGTACAGCTTTTTTCTGATGCTCTGAATGCACAGAAATTGGTTGGAGTTAGAATAGTTTAAACAATGAAGTGCAGAAGCAAATGTTCAGTGTTATAAATAACATATGGTTGGACAAATATACTATGATTTCAAGGCTTATTTATGTTGAATCATGTGTCAGGGTGTGCTGTGGACTTTTCTGCCCTGATTTTGATGCTCCCGTTCTTCTGGGAGGGGACCTTTTTAAAGTAAAAGTTCATTTCATGCAAAGCAAAATTAATTTTGAAAAAATAATTTAAAAAATAATTGGTTTTTTTTTTTCTAGATTGAAGACAAATTTCTCTATTACCTATTATCTACAATACGAGAAAATTAAAACTCATCATTGGTGGCACAAATAATTTGAAAAAATAAGGCAGACCCAGCCCTGTCTTTTTAAAAAACTCATGGTGTATACTGACAGCTTCATATAGAACTTATCCAAATACTTTTTTCTTACCCCTTGTAGTTGTTCCTTGTGTTTTAGTGTCTTCATTCTCCTAGAATGATTTCAGGGTAATGAGAGAATCAGAGAAGGTTTAGAGTATTGTAGAAAAATCTGGATAATCTCGATAGAAGAAAGGAAAATTGATTTTTATGGAAGGTGCTAAAAATCACATGGAGCATTATTTCTGATTAAAAGTATTGCTGTTTCAGTTTTTCAACGAAGATCTGGCTTAGGTAGGTCCCTGGGGGAGGGCTCAAAGGCACTTGCTACCCACATGATCCCCATAGCCCAGTCACCTTCCAGTGTGCCACTCACCAGTCAGAACTTTAGTTCTGACGTAAGGATTTATGTCTCATGTTGCTTCTTGCACTGCTTGTTATCTTTGTGAGGCTAATAGCTTCCTAGCTCACACTTGCCTCTCAAGTTTTCTGCTGGTATTTACTGCTTTGCATCGGTATTTCTGCCAGTGCTGGAGAGGTGTCTTCCACTGAATAGATCAAGACAGGCTGAAAGGGATTGCCAAGAAAACTCTTCCTGTGAGACAATGTCTCATTGCACAGAGCACTCAAATTCTTGCTTCCTATCAGTATTTAGACAGGTCTCCTTCAAAGCTGAGCCATGACCAAGCAAGATCCTCTTGTCCTGCTCACCATAGTAAGGGGATGGCTGACTTACCTATGATCAAGCAGTGCTGTGACCAGACATCCCTGCCTGAATGTGCTCTGTTGGGTACTTGCAAGTCCTGTTTTCTACCAGTACCCCACAAATACCAATTATTTTGAACATAAAAGCCTTTTGATGCTTGGTTATTTAAAATTTGCCTTGTCTTACTGTCTCATAGAACCCTTGAAAATTATTTATTGTAGCCCACAACTTGCTTGTGAATTAGGCATCACTGTAGACAGTCTAAATGATTCTCCAAAGGCTGCAAAATGATTTTACTGCTCCTGGTACTCACAGAGAATTATGCTTTACATTAGCTGGTTAGGCAATTTGATTTTGTTTTTATTGTATTTTATCTCTATTTTAAAAGTGGATCGGGAAGACAAGAGATGACACCCTACACTTTGACAGTGCTTTATGAGTATCAGACTTACTAAAAGCCAAGAGGGTGCATGCTCTAAAATGTCTGAGGTGCTTTTGAAAATCCTCCTCTTAGCACTTTTTCTGATGAAACTCCACCTGATATACTCTCATAAATATCCGCAAAACCACCTCATGCTCTTCTTTTGACTGCCAAACTGCCTCTTCATCTAACACTTACAGAAGAGCTCCAGTTCACTCTCTGTAATTGTTCCTTGTTTTACTGGCCTTGATTGTCTTGTGATTACCTTCATGGTGGGTCATCTCTTTGTTATCTCTTCTCTCTTGGCTCATGTTTACATTGTCATTGTTCAAAATACTGGACTACTCTTTCTGTTTTGTGCTTTTGCAGCATGTGCTAGGGCATGACTTGCTTCGCAGTGAACATTTCCAGCAATGATAAAATAAGTATGCATCAACTTTGCACAGCAGGGAAAAAAATTAGTGAATGTTATGTGAATATAGGTGCATCTGACAACATGTTAGTACCCCACCCACACAGGAACTGTTTGCTACTGTGGAGTTAAGAAAAGGCTTAGAATGGGGTGGAGATTACCAAATCATAGTGTTTGTAGTTTTATTTTAGCATGCAGACTTATATCATGATGGATTACAGAGAACATGCCACAAAAAGAAATTTCTTTTCAGTGAAATAGTGTAGCATTTAGACCTGACATAAGAAAGAAATTCTTTACAGTGAGGGTGGTGAGGCACTGGAACGGGTTGCCCAGAGAGGTTGTGGATGCCCCCTCTCTGGAGGTGCTCAAGACCAGGCTGGACAAGGCACTGAGCAGCCTGATCTAGTGGGAGGTGTCTCTGCCTATAGCAGGGGGGTTGAAACTCGATGATCTTTGAGGTCCCGTCCAACCCAAACTATTCTATGATTCTATGATTCTATTGGAAATAAGTATAAATAGGGATGCTTAAATAAAAGGAGTTGGGATTAATCTGGAAAGAATGAAATGGAACTGATTTTTGCTTTATCTGTGTATTTAAAATAGGAAAAAATAGAACCATTACAGTGCCAGTACACACTTGCTAGCACAACAAAAATAATCAGGATTCTTCTTTAATGAGGTACTGTGGAATGTGAGGGTATTTTGAAGTGGTAATGAAAATGAAAGAAGTGTTATGAGTGGTAGAAAATGGTAATTGGTAGATAACACATTTAAGGAATAGTGACAGTTTCATCTTAAAAACATCGTAACGGTGTTGATTAACTTAACTGGGACAGAAAAGATTTACAGAAAGAAGGGATTCAAGAGAATAGCAACCTTACTCTTGTCCTTGCAGTTGATACACCTGAAGG
>VZTY01021968.1:0-20697 GCA_013400935.1 Turnix velox
CCAAGTCTTTCTCTTCAGAGCTTAGCCTTTTCACTTCACAGTGTCATGGGTGGCAAAGAGAAAACTCAAGATGAATGTACAACCAAAGCAATGATAGAATCATAGAATAGTTTGGGTTGGAAGGGACCTTGAAGATCATTTAGTTCCAACCCCCCTGCCACAGGCAGGGACACCTCCCACTAGATCAGGTTGCTCAATGCCTCATCCAGCCTCCAGAGAGGGGACATCCACTACCTCTCCGGGCAGCTTGTTCATGTGTGTCACCATGGGCTGGATGAAAACACTAACTGCTGGTTGGGATCATCAGGGGGTCTTTGCAACCCCAAAAAAGCCAACAGATCCCTGAGCCCTTGGGATAAACCTAAGCTGGTACCTTATAGTGACAAGGAATTAAGGAACTGATTTTTAAGAGCAACGAAATACTAAAGAGGAGCAGGCAAAGAAGTGACCACACACAGTCTCAGAGTGGTGCAAAAAGTGCTGCTTCAGTTATTAAATGTTTCTACACTTCATCAGCTAAAATGTGACCACCATGACTTAGCATCTCAACACTTCTCCCTTTCTATTGCAAGCACTGAATTATTTATTTTGAGCATATGTATGAAGAGATCCAGAAACCAGAGAACACCAAATCCCAACCATCAGCCCTTTGTTTCTGAAAACTCCAAGCGACAGCCCCAAAACGTTTAAGTATGACAGAATTGCTGAAAAACTTCAGTCTCTCCATTGCTCTGATGCTTAAAAAAATTACCTTATGCTCACAATCTGCTCTGATGCAAATCACACTACCCAGGGCTACAGCTCAATTTTATGCCACTCGCAAGGAACTTTATTGGCAGTAAAGCCTTTGAGAATAAAACTTGTCCTAATTAGATTGGCTTTCCTACAGGAGAAGCACAAGTTGGACCAACAGCTAGCAAACCCTGGGTGTATTCTCTCTCTGCTACTCCAAAGGGAAGCTCCCCACCAGCAGATCACTGTGTTACATGTGGGGTATTTTAAGGTGCATGAGTTAAGAAGTCAGAAAGCTCAAGTGAATCAACAGCAAGAGCCAAAGATCTTCTGCTTTCCATCACACAGGTCCTGGCAATAACCCTACACTATACTGGGCAGCACCTTAAAGAGATTTGGGATGCTCAGCAGAATCCCTGAGGATAGTTCCAAGTGCTGGTCCAACCAACACCAAAGATTTGATGTGGGTTTTCTGGGGTGTGAGTTAAAAAAGTAAAATATTTCTTTTCTTTTCTTTGGAAATTGGACTGGATGATGCTTGTTAAGTCCTTCCTATTGCATTGTTGTATCTTATTTTATTCTACAACTTGCAAAGGCTGTTTTCTTCTAACATTACCTCTTAACAAACTGTTGTCACAATTCCAAAACTATCACACCACAAAGGCTTTTCAGCACATCTCCTCTTCAAATTAGTCACCCAGCAGTCATCCCCCCAGCTTATTAAATTCCCTCTACTCTGCAGTCAACCGCGGTGCAGCTGCGCAGTCAGAATGATAAATACCCCAGAAAAAGCAGAGAGGAATCCAAGATACACTGCTTAATTTTTGTTTGCTCCTTTGCCTGCAGCCACTTTCTCCTCTGCCATGATTTCTGATATTGGCTGAGAACCCTCCTGTTCCTCCAGGCCATGGTGGGAGTCTCATCCCAGCTCAGTCCTGACAGGGGGACTATAGAGATCAAGCAAGGACTGTAAACAAAACACATCCTGTTTATGACAGGCAGCACAGAAGAGCCATTTCCCTCCTGCTTGGCACTTCCCAATGTGTCACTTGGCATGTCCCCACTGTTTTGGGAAGAAAGCTCATTAGCAAATTCATTTACTGCTAAGAAATCTGCCTCCTGAAGGACTGTATCTCAAGTGGGAAGCACTGGGAAGGGATTGGGGCACATCCAGCAGGGTCCGGATGTTGATGGAATTTGTCAGTTTTCCAGGTAAAAGAAATCAGATGTTTCCAAATCGCTGTGTTTCTACATGAAAATAAATGGGTGAGAAGTTGCAAACATTCACTGGCTTCTCTCACCACCTTTGTGGCTGAAGCTGTGGACCTCAAAGGCTATTTTCCAGCTAATGGATCTTGCTACGATGCATCTCAAGTCTCATGACTATTCCCTCCAATCTTCCTCTACTAAAATATAGATAACACAAATTCACCTCCTACAGAATGGACTATTGTTAGAACATCCTTCTACCAACCTCAGCAGGAGCCTTTTAGAGAGAGGAGAATCTATGATTCTACAATTCCTTTTTTCCAAATTGCTTTCTCCATAAGAACCAAGGCTGGGCTGAGTTTGGCAGATTAAAAGTTGGAATTTTATCTAACAAACTACTTCATCCTTTCCATCCACTCCAGTCAGTACAAAGAACACATAGAATGAAGAATATGATGATATACCCTGAGGTCACCAGGAGGTAGGAGCAAGGAGGAGAAGCCCACGGTCCAAAACAATCACAGTCTACTCTGCATTGGTATAAAGGTGACTTGAAACTAGAAAATAACATCTGGAAAAAGCATCTTTTGAGATTGTTGAAAAATCTGGAATTTTTTTTAATTTCTTAGAGTCTGATCTTTACTACCATGAAGGACTTGAAGATGAGCAATGAGTGAAAAGATGAACAAAACATGGAGAAATTGAGGCTACCCTGGTGACATTGCTGGAGTAGCTTGAGATGTCACCATGCCAGAGGCGAGGGAACCACAACTCAGTTGACTCCACAAGGCAGTGAAGAAGAAGAAATTAGACAAGTCTTTGCAGCAACTCATCAAGACAGTCATCTGTTAATAACATTTTTAAATGATCAGATGACTGTTGAGTCACTTAGGGAGTGAGGGCTGCTGGGCAAGTAGCAGCAAAGTTCCCACTCTTTAGGCTTATTTTATACAGTGTTTACAAGGTGGTGCACAAAGTACACAAAGATGTTTATTTACAGCTTTTCCAGGTCATCATGAAGCAAAATCCTAGCTCTGGAAAAATTTAGAAACAAAGCCTAAGGACAATGTGTGCTTACACAAATTAGATCTATAATGAGTTGCCATATGAGGTACCTTAAATCTCTACAAAGACAGGAAGAAAGAGATAATCCCAAATATCACCAACAAGGCTGGACAAAACAAAGGCTGCAAATCTGGGGCTTTGCCAAGAGTAACTTGATAAAAATAGCTAAATCTGTAGCAGATTGTGTACACAGACAAAAAAAAAAAATTAAAAAAAAAAATCAAAGAAAAAGAACAAACAGCAGCCTGGTGCAGTTTAGGCTGGAAAGGTCGGTTTGAAAGAACCACCTGGAATATAAAGATGGGAATATGGGATGGACAACTGGTGGAGGAGGAGAACTGGCACAGCATCAGTAGCTGCTTCATCTCAGTAATGGTTAAAACTAGCAATGAGTTTTGCTTTAATGTACACAGATACTGCCTGAAACTCCAAACATTGTGACTAAAGTTAGACTGGGTGAAGTAAAGTCAGTTAAAGAGCAATTAAGTCGATTACAAAGCGGGTTGAGCCAGCTGAAGGGAATCGATAGATCCCCTGGTTCTCTGTCCCTCTAAGTGAAGAATCAATCAAGGCACTGCCTGGCACGACTCCCACACAGGGAGCAAATCTGTTTACCATCCTGGAAGAAATAAATAAAAGAAACTCAACACTAGACAACACCCTGAAGTTTCCTTCAGCACATGGTAATTAATGGCAGAGGGCTGAGCAAGAGCAGTCACACTCCATTTAAAGAAAAGAAGAAAAAAAATCATAAAATGAGGGTGAGTTTGATGTTTTTGTGTATAATACGCCAGCAGTGCACTCAAACAAGAAAACATCTGATATAAACAAACATTACTCAGAAGCACGAGGAATACAGGCACTGCAATGTGCATCTCACTGCTCAGAAGTTTCCCTAAACCTCCTTCACCAATGCAGAAAAGTTCACTAGCACCTAGTTAACACCAAGTACTGGCTAATCCTGCAAGTAAAGATCTAACCTCATGGATTTAAGCACAGTGGCAATCTGGATTTTTAGAAAAAATGTACTTACAGTTTTTACAGAACCACTTCTGAACTGCATCGATCTGCTCTGCACCAGACTTGCTCTGCTAAACATCAGTTTTTAACACAGCAAACATCCAAGGAATACATAAAGCTACTAAGTCATAGAAAAATAGAATGGTTTGGGTTGGAAGGGATCTTAAAGATCATCTAGTTCCAACCCCTCTGACTTGGGCAGGGACACCTGGTTGCTCAGTTCCTCATCCAGCCTGGCCTTAAACACCTCCAAGGAGGGGGCATCCACAACCTCTCTGGGCAACCTCTTCCAGTGTCTCACTGTTGTGTACCCAAAAATGGAAAAAGACTTAATTTTGTATCAGGCTTTAATATCTGGCAAGGAAAGGTAAAAGCTTTGAAGGGAAAAGAAAGGAGAAACACCAAGCTCTTCGTTTTATTGGAAACCACCTTTTGTATCATTTGGCAAGGAATAAGTTCTGGACTTCTTCAATCCTGTGAGGGAGATTAAAAAGGAATAAAAATAACCTGAATTAACTATACAGGATTAGTGAAATCCAACAATCTCTTGGGAGCTGAGCCTCAGGCTCAGAAGAAGCACAAACTCAGAAGTGATACAAAGCAGAAGCACTGACTCTCCAGAAGAGAAGGGCTGAATCCGAATTTAGTCACTGCTTCTATTATCATCCATCACCCTCTCAAGCAAAGGGAAACAGACACGAAGACAATGAATATGTCAATGTTTGTTTACTGAGCACTTCATTAAGAACCATAATGTTCTGTGATGCAAGATGAAAACTTATGAAAATGTTTTTTCCCTAAGTCTGCTTTCCAAAAAAAGAATAAGTCAATTAAATTGGAAAACCTCTTTGTTAGATGCAAGAAGCAAGGTCTGAGCACAAGGACCTTGCCAGCTTCTAGTAAATAAAGGACATGTCAACAGGGGTTGTTCAGCCTGGAGAAGAGAAGGCTCAGGGGGAACCTCAGAGTAACTCACCAGTACCTGAGGGGTCCTACAGAAAGGCACTGGAAGGACTTTTCAATATGATATTGGATGGGAGGACTAGAAACAATGAATGTAAATTGGAGGGGGGTAGACTTAGACTTAAGAAAGAAATTCTTTACAGTGAGGGTGGTGAAACACTGGAACAGGTTGCCCAGAGAGGTTGTGGATGCCCCCTCTCTGGCGGTGTTCAAGACCAGGCTGGACAAGGCACTGAGCAGCCTGATGTAGTGGGAGGTGTCCCTGCCCACAGCAGGGGGGTTGGAACTCAATGATCTTTAAGGTCTCTTCCAACCCAAACTATTCTATGATTCTATAATTCTATGTCTGCAGAGATGACTCCAAACCCAGCCTATTTAACCCTATTAAAACTCCACCTCGGCCACCCTGACTATGAAAGAGGTTTTTTTCCAGATAGAAAAGGGATTTTAACACTCAAAACAGTGAAGCAACTAAAAACAAGTGAGATACTTACTATGCTCTTCTCAGGGAGGCTTATCACTCCTTCCTGTTTTCCCCTACCACTTGTTTTGATCCCACTTGTTACATCTTCCAATTCAATTACATTCCAAAGTAATTAAGATAATAACCACTTTGTGCTTTCGTTAAGCCAGTCAAAACAATGAGATCCCTCTTGTCTCTGATGGACTCGGGGTAATAAGGAGCCAAACAGTAGCTACCCCAGAGATGACATTTAATGCCTTGAGATGTATAACACAGCATTGAATAAAATAAGTTAAAGCACAGAAGGGAGCCAGCAGCCAGCCAAAAGACAGACAGAGCCTTCCCTCATTAGAATCACAGAATGGCCCAGCTTGGAAGGGACCTTTCAGATCATCAAGTCCCACCATCAAACCACCTCTGACAAGAACCATTCCTAAATCCTATCTCTAAGCTGTGTGTCTATCCATCCTTCCACAGATGATGCCTCAAACCCCTTCCCTGGGCAGCATCTTCCAATCCTTAGTAACCTTCTCAGTTTTACAATTTGTCCTACAACAAATAAGATGAGGGCTAAGAAAAACCAACTCAACAGTGGAAACAGTACTTGAATGTCACTCTTACAGCACACCTACCCCACCAGCTGAACAGTGCAACAGTTCCATGGAAAAAAATATGTTCATAAGTCTGTTTTCAGAAGAGAAACTCAACATGAGCCAGCAGTGTGCACGTGCAGCCCAGAAGGCCAAACCATTCCTGGGCTGCATCAAGAGAAGTGTGGCCAGCAGGTCAAGGGTGGTGATTTTGCCCCTCTACTCAGCTCTGAAGTTACTGGGTCCAGTTGTGGAGCTCTCAACATGAGAAGGACATTGAGCTGTTGGAGCAGGTCCAGAGGAGGGCCACAGAGATGATGAGAGGGCTGGAGCACCTCCCTTCTGAGGACAGGCTGAAGGAGTTGGGGTTGTTCAGCCTGGAGAAGAGAAGGCTTAGTGTGGATCTTGGCTGGGGTAGGACTTTTGAATGGGGTCCAGGATAGCAGGACTAGGAGTAATGGATGCAAATTGGAATAGGGAAGATTTAGGCTGTAGAGAAGAAAGAAGTTCTTTGCTGTGAGGGTGGTGATACAAAGGAAGAGGTTGCCCAGAGAGGCTGTGGATGCCACCTCAATCCCTGGAGGTGTTTAAGGCCAGGCTGGATGAGGCACTGAGCAACCTGGTGTAGTGGGAGGTGTCCCTCCCCATGGCAGGAACTAGATGATTTTTAAAGTCCCTTCCAACCCAAACTAATCTATGATTCTATAAATTGGAAAACTTCTCATTAGATGTAAGCAAGAAAGGTCTGAGCACATGGACCTTGTCAGCTTCTAGTAAATAAAGGAAACATCAGTGTAGATGACATTGTAAGTACTGCTTCCCCACGAGTCTGTCTTTGCCTGAGGCACCACTTCAAGAAATACAACTTATTGTTCTGGGGCTTGATCTAATTTTATTGTTTATTATGTTTCAGAAATCTCTATTCTGAGCAGAAGTGATTAATAGACACGATTCTATGTTCCCTCCTCCAGAAGTTTCCCAACAGAATTATCAGAATAGAGAGAAGAGAGGTTTCATGGCTTCGTTATTAGTGTCTCTCCTTGTCTCTGTAAAGCAGGGAAAATTTAACTTCTAAAGTAACATTTCAATCTCTATCAGGTGAACACACACTCTATGTCTCACTGCCAGAGTTCTGTAGCCTTTTTCTTCCTTAAACACTAAAATTGCATTTGACATCTAACAAAGCTGTACATGCTACTGTAAGACCTGGCAGTAATTCACAGCTCATTTTTAAAGAAAAGAGTCTGTTTTTTTAAACGTCACCAGTTATAAACCCCAGGTTATTTTTGGATGCTAGCACTTAGCTCTAATTTCTAGTCACTGCAGCTTCCCTTTCTGCCACACCAAGCACAAGGGATGCAAAACTGGGAGGAGGGAAGGATGCCAAAGAATAAGGAATATTTCCCAGAAATTATAAATCCCAACCAAAGGCATAACTGAAGGATCAAAGATCTGTTTGAATTTTCCTCTCAATTCTGTTGTATCCATCTCTTTTGGACATTTCTAATGGTTTTGCTTGAAATAAATAGCAAATACCTGAATTTCCTACTAAAACAGCAAACAAGATATGGTGACTCCCAGAATGTCAGGGATTGGAAGGGACCTCAAGAGATCATCTAGTTCCATCCCCCTGTCAGAGCAGGAAAACCCAGATCAGGTCACACAGGAAGGTGTCCAGGTGAGGTTTGAATGTCTCCAGAGAACTGGGCAGTGATTTTGATCCACAACTAAACTGGGAATTTGAAGCCAGAGAGAAAAGAAGGCAACATTTAAGATAAGAGCTAAAGCCAAAAGGAATTTAGTTCAAAAATGCAGAGTACATTTGCGTCCACCCACTGCAATAGCCTCTCTCTCTCTCTGGCAATTTTCTACCACAAAGTTCTTTATAATTAGCACACCACCAAGGCTGCTAATCCTCCGTGAAAAAAAATTATTACAAAAAAAAAAAAAAATCAATGGATACAACTTTAGAACTCACAAAATGAAATTCTCCACTGCAAAATGTCTCTCTTTAGCTGCACAGTCATTAGGAAAAAGAGGGTTTAAGAAAATCAATTATGGTCTTAACCTGCTCACTCACTAAATGCATGTCAGGAATAAAATACAACTCTCTCTCACCAGCTGTTATTGAGCAGGACACCAAGCAGGCAGCAGCCTCTGCCCGTGTGAATCAGCTCCCACAAATACACACCAAACACTTCTGCAATTCACAAACCACCCAGAGAGAGAATTCTGTTGTGCATCAACCCATTTTTTCCCCCTATGGTAAGAAATCAAACATCCTCCCACATCATCATTTTGAGCAAAATTCAACAACTTACACTTTTGCCATGAATGGACAGCAAGGAAATATATTGACTTACATCCTTTGGTCCTGCCTAGTAATTAACAGGTAAAAGCTAAAATATAGTATTTTCAAAAGGTTGATTTAATTTTTTTTTTTAAACAGGCAAAAGTTTGACAAAAGCTGCCATATACCATGTAGATATTTCTGAGCATCACCAGATGACAGTCTGCAGGAATACCCAATCTTCACAATCAATCACATGCTTGGTCTGTTTCTGTTTGTATTTTAAATTTTACACGGTCCTCTAAGTTGGATTTATATGATTTATCTTCAGCAGCCTCATTTTTTTAATACAATTCCAAAGCAGGCAGGGACCATTTAGAAATGTCTGCAGGCGCCCATTTTGAACGAGCATTAAAATGCCACAAATACTCATTAGCTGAAAATCACACAACATCCTTCTCATAAATAAGCATCTCTCAAACAACAGCTATCAAAAAACTTTTTCCAGTTTTTTCTTAAATCCCTTATAGTTTTTTCCCCATACCTGTAGCAAACACCCGTGCATAATCTCCCTCTGTCTGAAGCATTCTTGTTCCTTTCTCTCTTTCCAATATTTAACTAAACTACTCATTTTTCAACTGCCAGCCCATCTAAATAACTCTGCCAGCAGCACAACTCATCTCTCTGGTAATTATGAGAGATACTAAGAGTCTCCTTTCATCTCCCAGTGAATATATATTTAGCTACTTTCCAAATACCTGCTGCCATTTGTTATCCAGGGCTGCTACTTGCCCCGGGCACTCTCCTTTCTGTAATTCAGTGACATTCTGAGGATCCAACAGTGCCACTACATCACTTATTTTAAGATGTTCAAATGCTTTCTTGATACCAAGGAGAGTATTTCTTCAGCTTTTCAAAACTACTGCTACAGAACAGAATGAATTTTTTTTTCTTCTTTTCCCAAGCACAAGAACACTTCAAGTGGTTTCTCTCCATCTGGGTACACGGTATCTTTACCAATAGGGCTCCTCACTAAAAACTGTTTTAAAATTCTCAAAAATTCACACTCCTTTCCATTATATTAAGGAGCTTAAATGATCTACATCCTTTGGAGTCCGGGTGAACTATTATTACTCAATCAGAATTTGTTCTGCTTTCCACTTCCAATCACCTTCAAGCTTAAATTCATTTCCACTTTTCCACTGCGGGACCATATGGAGCTAGTAAAATTGTTAAAAATGGAAGCTCTCTAATGGCCTGATCAACTAATCAAGCAAAGACTCGTAAAGCCAATATTATGAAACGTTAGAGCAGCATAAGAAAACACAGCAATCCTGCTCTTCCAGCACCTGACAGCACTGAGAAAAATCCAATTACCAGTATCAGGGAATAAGAACATCAGACAAAACAAGAAAACATTCCCATCGAGGAAGAGTGTTTGGCTCCGAGTGACTGTCCCTCTCCTGCAGGCACAGCGAGTCTTCTCTTGGCTATTAACTCTCCTGTGTGTTCACCCTTAATGCTGCATTTCTTATCTTACAATCCTTTATTGACATAAAATCTCTTTCCACTTTGTTCCAAGTCTCTCTCCTGCTTCTGCCCTATTAACTCATGTCAATACAGCAAAGGGAGCAAAATAAAGCAGCCCAGTCGATTGCCATCCATCACGTTTGTGCAAAAAGGAGAGGAACAGAGAGGGCAAAACCCAGGATGCCACAGAAAGCTGCCCCAGCCCTGCTTGGGAGCAGATGCAACCATGGCATCACTGTACTGTGGCTCCCACAGCCAAGGAAAGGGCTGCCCAAGACACAAGTTCATCAAGCAAATGTGCATGGGAGCATCCTGGCTGTTCCCAGCAAAGCCCAGGCACTGAAGCTGCTCTCATCTCAACTGTGGCTTTTTCTTATACAAGTCCCTCACTGTATCAACTGTCTTTGTTTCACCTCCAGAGAGGGGGCATCCACAACCTCTCTGGGCAACCTGTTCCAGTGTTTCACCACCCTCAATGGAAAGAATTTCTTCCTTATGTCAAGTCTAAATCTACCCCCTTCCAATTTACATCCCTTGTTTCTGGTCCTCCCATCCGATATCATATTAAAAAGTCCTTCCCCTGCCTTTCTATACCCCTCAGGTACTGAGAAGTTACTCTGAGGTCCCCCCTGAACTTTCTTTTCTCCAGGCTCAACAACCCCAACTCCTTCAGCCTGTCTTCATAGGGCAGTTCCTCCAGCCCTCTGATCATCTTCGTGGCCTCCTCTGGACCTGCTCCAACAGCTCAATGTCCCTCCTGTGTTGAGGGCTCCAGAACTGGACACAATACTCCAGGTGGGGTCTCACCAGTGCCGAGCCCACAGCTGCACTTTTTCTAACTCAGTCCCAAAGTAGCTCCAGGGATAAAGAGGAGGCATCATCAGGGACTACTTAAGTGGACAGGATGAGCCTCTTTTCTCCTCCCCATCCCTGTTACAATGGGGACACCGGAGATTTGAATTCAGAACAGAGAAGAAAGCATTCATCAGACAGAATAGAGGAGATTAAAGCATTTCTCCCTCTGATTGAATGACCACAGTCTCACATTCCCTTTGCTCCTGCTGCTACCGAAGGAATGATTGAGCCCTGGCACAGGGAGGGAAGGAGGGGACAAATCCTCCCTCCAGAATTTTAATCTTCTGCTCCTGGATGCAGGAAATCACTACCCAAAGCAGCAGCGAAATGAAGTCTACATGGCATCCAACATCTCCCTGCTGGTGATTTCTACACCACATCCAGCTTATTTCAAAGAGACTGGATAAGGTACCACATACTGTTGTATGGGACTGATGAAGGGCTAGAAATAACCCCAAAAGGATGGAATGAAAGGAATAAAAAAGGTGAAAAGATGAAATTGTAAACACAATTTAAAGGCAGATGAAAAAGAGCCCGAGTTGACCCTGTGACTTCCACCATGGAGCAGTAAAATAGATTAATACAATGCATGCTGCAAAGCACCTTTTATACAGACCTGGACTTAAAACTTCTCCTTTCCAGTGGATGATTCTGGGGGTGCCAAGAAGACAAGAAGGTGCAAATCTGGGGGCCAAATTCTGCATTAATTCCCAAGTGAAGACACTTTTGACTCCAACTCATGGCAGTTTTGTGCTGAGCAGAGCCTGTTGCACCTAGCCACGAGAGGTGGGCACAAACCAGACCCCACATCTCACTCCTTACAATTCAGAACTTATCTAGTACCTAAAAATGAAGTTTTGGGTTTCATCTGCCTTCATATTTGCAAGGACAGACTCTCTAAAAGTTATAGAACTATCCAGAGACAGGTCTATCAAGCCACTTAAGCTATCCATCCTCTGTTACAGAAGGACCTCAAAAAGATTAACCTCAACAACACTTGCAGCTGTAACAAAGCTTGAAACACAACCAGAAAGTTAATTTTTTTTTTCCTAAGAAACCATATTTGAAGGAAAAAAACTACAGGGTTCAATTAAGTGCTGGCTGCTTCTATCACAAGCCTGACAATACCTGTTGGCTTCTCAGAATGGCCTGTGCCTAGATGTGGCTTCTTATAATTTCTGAAGCAATTTTCAGAGTGAGATACTGACCTTCATCCTTAGAGAGAAGCACCTTAATAAAAAAGCTGTGCTGGCACAAATGAAAGGAAATAGAAAAAAAAATGGGTTGACTTTAAACACTAAAGGGGGTGTCAATTAATTTTTTGCATTCTTGAGATGAAGCATCAGCTCTTCTGTTGGGCAGAACATCAGTCTCAAAGAGATGTAAAGCTGCCTCCTAACCAGGACAGATTCCTTTCCAACACTGTTCAGATGTGAATTCTCATGCTATCATACACTAGAAAACAAGCATAAACAAGCAAAAACCTCCAAAACTGCTTAAGTTTCATCTATTTATATGTAGCATCATAAATTCACTGTGCTTTTTTTCTAGTCAAGCATTCCACAAACGTGGGAGGCACAACCTATACTAAAAACAACACTGCAAGCTCTTAGAACAGGAAAAAAGGAGCTTTTAAAGAGCAATAAATGGGGAACCTTTTCTTTCCCATTATCTTCAAAGCTACAGTTAAAGGAGCAAGAGTTCACATGCAACGTGATGCAGAATTTGCACATTTCATAGTTTTCTTCTTTATTTGTTTTTATTCTACTGTAAAAATCAAAGAACAGTGTGAGAAAAAAGCAAGTTTGGGAGGAGGAAGAGGATAGCTATGTAGGTATTTGGATGTAGAGTGGGGGGATCCTGCTTTGCTCACTCCAAAGCCAAACTGTGCCAGCTCCCAGAATGATTAAATGGATGCAATAAAGAAATTATTAAAATAATTTCATTTCATTCTGTTCCATGTCCTAGTATTACCACTATTAAATCGTTTGCATAAAGAGCAGGCTTATTTATCATGGACATTACTGGTAGCTTGTAAACTCATTAAATGTTACATTGAGATGACTGGGGAGAGGATTCTGCCGTGTTGACGATTCCTGGATGTGTTTTAGGCTTCCCTTTTTGCAACATTTTAGACAAACAGGCACTGCTTTCATAATTGTGATGGATTAAGAGGGGGGTTTCAGTACATTTTGTTTTTAAACAGAAGCAGCAAAGTAAATAGGAACATGGAAAAAGCACAGATTGTTTACTCCGTGGCCTCAGCCTGCACTGGATGAGGAGCTGGGGATAAATCAGCTTCTAAGGGAGACACAAGTTTGTGACATGGGAACTGAAGCTGTCACTGGCAGAAATCATCATAAACATCTCACAGGAACATTTACTATCTGTTAAGTTGTGATGAGATCAGAACTAACAGGCAACACCACAGGCACCAGATCTGGAGGAGTTTTTATGTCAAAAGGTATTAAATGGAAGTTGTGACCCACGAGGAGCTCACAGAGACCAGCTTGGCCACAAGAGAGTCTCAAAGCCAAATGCTCAACAGTTAAGAAATGTCAAACGTATCCATGGAACCACCCTCCAGGAACTGCCTCTCTTCCCGAGCTATCTCAGCTTTAAAATGCAGCAGGAATGATTGAACTCCCAAAAGTAGACAGATTAAATTATACTTTTGAAGATTTGTGAGCTGCAGAAAGATTAATTGAAATGAATGGAAGAACCAATGCTGCTCCTTGTCTCTGTACCATCCAGAAAACCTCTGGAAGTACAGAACTTGTCCTTACTCCTTCCCAAGGAGGGTCCTCCTTGGAAAATCACAGAATGCCAGGAATTGGAAGGGACCTCAAGAGATCATCTAGTCCAACCCCCCCTGCTGGAGCAGGAACATCCAGATCAGGTCACACAGGAAGACATCCAGGAGGGGTTTGAATGGCTCCAGAGAAGGAGAACCTACACCACCTCTGCGCCACTCTTCTGTCACCCTCACTGTGAAAAAGTTTTTTCTCCTATTTCTGTGTAACCTCCTGTGTTCCAGCTTGCACCCATTGCCCCTTGTCACTGAGAAGAGCCTGGCTCCATCCTCCTGACACTCACCCTTTCCATATTTATAAAGATTAATGAGGTCAGAGACACACATGGACACACTTCCAGAGGTTTCCAGTGCTTGGTTCAAATCAGAAAAGCAAAAGAACTCCTCCCTAATGGGTGAGAGCTGGCAGGAGCAGCACTAGGAGACACATGTGCCTCTCAGCAGCTCAGAAGTTATAAAAACAGGTCCTTTCACAGCTCCTGGCTAAAAAGGAGCAGTCAACTATGAAGGGGCTCAACCATCCCATATAACAAGCTATGTACAACACACACTGTATGGCTAAATATATAAAACTATATATATAACAATTTGCTGAACTTTTTTTGGGAGGGAATCAGAGGTTCCCTCCCCTCCTCACATTGGGATTGATGCCTCAAAGCATCCACCAGCTCCTCAGAAATGAAAAAGGTGCAATTTTTAACAATCAAATTCATTCTCAGCTGTGACAGGGGTGGGGTTTTTTTATTATTATTTCAGAACTGCCTTCACTAAGCAGATGATCCCAGAGTTTGAGTTTAAGCCTTTCAGTGCCTCACACACCATCCTCCTCCCACTAAAACCATCACTGCAGTGGACTCTACCTCTCATTTTAGATTTTTATGACCCACTCTATCAAAACCAGTTTAAATGCAATAAAGCCTGCAACATTTACAGCTAGAAAATACAGGAGGACAGTAAAAATTAGCCAAGCAGAAGAAAAAAAAGAAGGGAGTTCAAACATCCCTTGCTCACTTTCCAGGGACAACACACACAGAGCAGGCACGGACTGCAAAAATCAGAAGGAATTTAAATCAATTTAAAATTCAAACAACCTTTTCTCCTGCCTGCCAGGGGCTCAGGGGACATCAACACACACACACAGAGACTCGCTCTTCTGCATTGTTTCCTCGTGTTCTCATTCTGGCTTTCTGAAATTTGTTTATAAAAGTGGTGATATGAAATATTGATGATTTACTCCCCTTCTACCTGGGTCTGCACAGTTTTGCAGCAGTGACGTGCCCTTTCTCTTCACTTCAGGCTCCCCCCCTTGCTCTGCAGGAGGTGGAGTTGGATCGTATGACTTTCAGATTGCTCTGTTTCCTCCTTTCTCTCACTTCACACACTCCATTACAATATGTAAGGCAAAGCAAATGCAGGCTAAAGCAAAACTTTGACTGTCAGAACAAATTTTTACCATCCTGCCAAAACAAAGCTGTTCTCACAACTGTTTCCTGTCCCTCTGTCACTCCTTCAGTACCAGCATGTACTGCCCAGGGGATTTAGTGATATTCTGTTCCAGAAGCAAGAAACACCACCAGCTTCTGCCTCTCCTTAGGAGACTTCCCATGGTTTCCTTAATAGGATGCTATTTAACAAATGGGATATAAAGCTGATTAGAACAAAACAGAAATTACCTGCTTTCTAACAGATCCTGTGTAGATAAGATTCTATCCCTAAGAGTTTCTATTCATCAGAATTTGAAAGCAAAAGCTTTAGGAATTCCAAGTGGCATGAAGTGCACTTTGGGAAAGCTCCATGGAGGCAGTGACAAAGACAAGTCTTAGTAAATTATCACAAACCTCATTAATTGTCATTTTCACAAGCCAGAGGATGGGTCAATGATCACTCAACATCACAAAGAAGCCCAGGGTCAGAACCAGAGCTGCATATGGAATTGCTTCCAAAGATCCAATGAGTTGTGAGCACTGTTGCAGCCCAGTCCCTCACCTTTCAAACCCTTTCCATCCCATTTACCTTAAGCAGCTTTAATGCTTCAAACAGAAGGAACTAAATGACCTTTAAGGTCCCTTCCAACCCAAACCATTCTATGATCTATGATCTTCTACGATCTATGTTACAGACCATAAGGACAAACACAGCCCTAGCAGACTCAGGAAGGGCACAGATAACATTTACTGTACATCAGAGAGGATCCAGCCCAGGCCAGGCATAAACACAGAGCAGACAAACACCACTAAACCATCAGCCACCCTCTAAAAAATATGGTTTTACTAGTCCTGGACTGTCTCTGCTGTAGGACTTGTGTTGATCCCACTCAGCTTCCACATGAGCCTCTCCTGACCCAGTGATTTATACTGGTATAAATGGGAATATGCAGATGGCTCCTGTATCAGTAACAACCAGCAAACTGTCACAGATTTTACCATGTCTCCAATTCTTCTTCCTTTTAAATAGAAGCACACAACAATGCACCACCTTTTGTTGATTTTTTTGGACAGGTGGAGATACAGATGGTTGGTTCGAAAGATTAATTTACTTTCTGAACCATGGAGAAGGAGCTGCATGGGATACAGCCAGCCTGACTTCAGTAATTACCTCTGCCACAATAAAGTTTTGTATTTGCAGACATGATTAATAAAAGACCTCTTCTTCAGGGATTCAAATCCCTGAGCCCCAAAGCACTGCTCTAAACACAGCATGTTTCTAGAATGGGCCTTAATATCATGCTGCAGAGGCAATGATGGTCTTCTACTCCTTTGAGGTAACTAGAGAAAGAACTTAATCTTTGAAAGTACTGCAGGAAAAATAGATCCTAAAGAAGCTTGGTTTATCAGACATGGCTGCATCTACACTGACTTCATGGCTTGAGTCAGTCCTTTTAGGACACCAGGAACTTCTTGGAAGTCTGTACACGTTAAGAGAAGATGCCAGACACTGTATTTTTAAAACATCAAAATCAATGAAGTCTGAGGGTTGGGTTTAACAGGACACTGTACCTTCTGTCAGCCTCAATGACAGCTCCATCAGCCCCACAGCTCCCCTGCTCACTCTTATTCAGTTCTCATTCAAGAATCAGCCAACAGTCTCCAGAGGATGGGAAAAGAGAAACTATTAAAACCTCACCCAGCTTCCACTCCCCCTGTATTCTGTTCAAGACCTGCAGCATTAATTCAGGGAAGAGGCAAAGTAACTAGTTCAAGACAAAAATAAGAAAAAAAAAAATCCAAATTAAAAGCTGAGGTATTTCTGCTTTGTACTTGGCAGATATACGTGAAACAAAGCCCCTGTTTCATCACTCACGAGTTTGCCACTGAGTCATAAATCTCCCAAGGGATGCAGAATGAATTTCAAGTTTCCTTTGTCTTTAAGAATTGATGAACACTTCCTCTGTCAGTTCAAGAATGTCCCCATGTCACTGTTTATACAAAGAACCCCCACATTCAGTAGCAGCCTTGTGGGATGACCCAGTCTGGGTGATCCTCTTCTCAACCAGCCAGAGCATTCCCTGAAGCTCAGAACAAGCATTTCATGAGGTTGTCCTGAAAAAGGGCATGTTCTGCAGACAGAAAACCTGGATTCTGGGATGGAAGAGACACTGGAATGCATTTTCTCTCTGCATAAAGGCATTTCTTCAGAGACATCTGCAATCTGGGCAAATGAAAGGTTTCCAAAACTTCTTTGGCAATATATAATGTAATTAGCTTAAAAACATCAAGTATTTTTAGGCAATGCTTTGCCCCCAGTTATCTTACTGTTACTTGAAGTTTTACAGTCACAGCTCTTATTATCAGCACTATTTTTTTCCTCCCTTTTGGATGTAATCAGGGGGAAAAAAAAATTGACAAACATACTGTTGGAAGGTGCTACATTAGCCTCAAATCAGCAACTTGGAGAGACTTACCACCCATGGCTGTGCACTGCACTGCACTGCACATAATCAAACTGGGAATTGTTATTTAGAAGGATGCAGGTTGCTTTTTTTTAAAAAAAAAAAAAGGAAAATAAGCCATATTATACTGTTCTATGAAGTTCAAAAGGTTACTCAAAATCAACAAGAGGTTTTGCCATGAACACCAACATCCCACTGGGTAGGTAGAGCTGATTTCTCCCAGTGCCAGCACAATTCCAAGTACTCAGAAGAGCAAAAGGGCTCAGAAAACCCACTTCTTCCTAGAACACATTCAGAGAAATGAAGTAAAACTCATTCAACACCCATTGTAAGGGCAGGGTCAGACTGTCCACTACAGCTGAGTGCCCAGAGGAGATAAGTCAAACAACATAATAAAAACTTATTTTATTGACAGTGTAGAAAGTAATATTTTTGGTTAATATAAAAATGGAAGTTCTAGCCTCTTAGCTGCAAGCCTGACACACGCCAGTGCTGAGTCAGTGAAACACATTTATGTTTATTTACTGGTACATGGCTGCAGTAGAAACCTGCCACACACTCTGCATCTGTTTCTGAGCTCCTTCTGTAGGAAGTTCATACCACTAATTGTTTCCTCATCAAAGCACCCCAAATCCTGGTCATGCAGCAGCACGATTTAGGCCAAGTCTCTCACAGATGCTAACTAACAGCCCTTTCATCTCCTTTCTCTGATACTTCCCCCCCGTTCTGCACGTGCCCTCTACCTTTCCTCTCAAATTATCTCATTGATTAATAAAGTTAAACTCACAGCAATTGTTCCCAGCCTGCTTTAGCTCCAAGGCTTTTTGCTGCTGTATCAGATCTGAGTGTTGGCTGCGTGCCCAAACCTGAGTCTGTCTTCTAATCCTATCAGTTGGTCTAATAAAAGGTATTACTTCTCCCTCCAAAGCCTGCTTTTGCTGCTTCTTCTTGTGAAGGATCAAAACGCCCCTCTGACTTGAACAAGCTCCCATTCTTACCCTACTGCAACATCTGGAGAATGAAAAAAATGAAAAAAAAAAACCAAGGCAAGAGACTCAGAGAGGGGGGAGTTTGCTCAGAAGCCGCAGCTGCAATTAGATCCTTGGTGGGACAGCATTCAGATTCTCTTGACAGGAGGGGATGTGTAAAAGCAGGGATGTGTAAAAGCAGGGCTGTTCCATGCTCCCAGATACAAGGAAAAGGGCTGCAAAGCAAATTCAGCTTTACCCTAAGTAGAAAAAGATGCATCACCACAAATAACTCTGAGAGTCAATCAATGCATTGCCTTGGTGATAGTTTTTACCTCCAATACAAGGTGTAAAAGGAGGATTTTTTTTTATTAGGATAAGCCATGGAACCGTGATACTTTGTCAGCAGAGCCTCATTAAAAATCTCACAGTGTTTTCTTAAACCATAGACTTTTCTATTAGCTGGAGATACCTTGAACTCTGTGCCACAAAGACCATGGCCTAGATCTGATAACCCCTTATTTGTACAGCCAGAAAAGGACATTTTTCGTTTATTTCCATCAATATTTCAAAAGCTTCTCCTGGATGAGAAACAGAAAACCTCTTCAGTAGTTGTTTAACTCATAAGAACTTCATTTTAGTTGCTTCAACACAAGGAAATGCTCGTGGGGCTTTCATGTGGGTTGGTTGTTGGGATTTTTTTTCTACTTTTTAAAACTTATTTCCATTTCTTAACAATGAGAACATTTTTTAAAACTTATGAATATGTGAACATTGTTTTAAATATTGAAAATATGTAAAAAGAGTCCATACATAAAATATGACAGAAAGGAAATTACATTTTGCCAGCAGAGTGTTCTGAACTCCAACAGAATACAATCCCTGATGCCTTCTGGCCAAGCCCCCAATCCCAAAGGGTTTCAGAATGTTACATCCCACCAGTTTTATCTTGTGTGGTTGGAATGAAAGGAAAACCCAAAGCCAGCAGCAGGAAAATAACTGTCCCAGTTGCTAAACATTCCTCCTGAACCCATCTCCTACTCTACCCCACTGTCCTTCCCAAGGAGCAACACCTTCCTGCACAAAGAAATTGTGACAATCTCCTCCAAGCAACAGAACAAGGATGGACCATCAGTGACAAACAAGACCCACTCCTGCATGAAACGAGGGGCAAACAGAGGTCTAGAGACACTGCTCAGTTCTTACATTTGACTTTAAGAAATCAAAAAAATAAAACAAGGACATTTGCTTCAACAACAGAAAGGCTGGGGTAGGAATTTTAAATAGGGTCCAGGATGGCAGGACTGGGAGGAATGATGCAAATTTGAAAAGGGGAGATTTAGGCAGGAGAAAAGAGTTGTTTGCTGTGAGGGTGGTGAGACACTGGAAGAGGTTGCCCAGAGAGGTTGTGGATGCCCCCTCACAGTCTCTGGAGCAACCTGTTGTGGTGGGAGGTGTCCCTGCTCATGGCAGGGGGGTTGGAACTAGATGATCTTCAAGGTTCCTTCTAATCCAAACTATTCTATGATAAGAATCTTGTGGATGGGGAAGGAGCAATGAAGAAACGCTGTCAAGGCGCTGACAAACCCTCAGGATCTTCCCTATATGTAATGGAAAACCTTAGAATCATAGAATAGTTAAGAATACCTTCTAGTCCCAGCACAATTTCCCAAGACCCCCTTGCCTTATTTCCTTGGGCCTGTTTCCTCCAACCAGCTACAGCCTGCCTGAACCAGGTGCCTCAAAAGCAGCTGATGCTTCCCCAAAAGCCGCCCCAGAGCTGGAGCAAAAGATGCCATCTGAGCTCTNTCTGTTCCAAACTGGGTACTGCAGAGAAGCAGTTCCATGGCAAGATGCCATCATCATCCTCCTCATCCTCCCATCACCACCCCCAGAGCACAGAGAACCTCACCCCGAGAAACATCACAAGGCCACTATGGAGATTTTCTGCAGACTCCAGAAAAAAGNATACCTTCTAGTCCCAGCACAATTTCCCAAGACCCCCTTGCCTTATTTCCTTGGGCCTGTTTCCTCCAACCAGCTACAGCCTGCCTGAACCAGGTGCCTCAAAAGCAGCTGATGCTTCCCCAAAAGCCGCCCCAGAGCTGGAGCAAAAGATGCCATCTGAGCTCTCCACGGGCAGTGTTTGTGAGACAGGCACATTCCCATCAAGCTGCTGGATAGTTTTTGCCTTTCTTTCCTTTCCCTTGTAACATTTTTAAGCTAATTGGCTCCAGAATTGATAATCCTGGTGACAGCAGCCCGGCTGTGCCAGACAGAAGAGGTGGAAGAGGAGGAGGAGGAGGAGGAG